>JAAZTK010000156.1:0-27632 GCA_036507255.1 Megalothorax incertus | reverse complement strand
TTAGTGCATATTTTGGGCATATTTTGGCCATTTTTAGGGCATAAATGCATGCATATTTCATGCATTTTTAGTGCATATAAATCCCAGGTCTAGTAATTACTATTAGTAAGATTAAAATTTAAATTACAAAACAATGGGTATTTGGAATCGGATTTACCAAAATATGAATAATTTTACCTGGAGAAGATTTTTAATACATTTCATAGAAGTGGAGTAATCCTTAAGTCGAGAATGTGCAATAGCCAATGTGTAGAGGTAATCACGTCGATGTGCTTGGTCAGTCTTCCCTTTAAAACACAATATAATATTGTATTTATCATATAATATTGACATTCACAATTTCATATAGGTAATATTGAAGCACAAAATTTCAAATAGCCCAATTTACTTTTAGCCAATTCTTCCAGCAGCATTACACCTTTCCTTACATCTGTAGTTATCCTAGAACGAACCTGCAAATGTTTTAATGATTATTTAGTAAAAAATCAATTAATTTCATCATTCAATTCAATTGTAAATTTTCAATTTCAAAACAGAGTTTTTAAAAACACGAACCAAGGCCCAAGCATAATGAAATGTGGTATCATCAGTGGGTTGACCTTTTTCCTCCCTCTCTGCATTATATTTGTCCTCAAACTCCTATTTATTTAAAAAAAACATCTCAATAGTTAATTCTGAAAAAAATAAAACGCAAAATTCGATTTGCAATACCTTCAAATATTCCTCCGACACCAATTCATTCAGAATTTCTGCCATTTTTTGACAACCTTTGGAAATTATTATCTAATAAATTTACAGTAATTTTAAATAGGATGGTAGCAGCCCTCACGTCCTCAACAGTTGAAAAATCAACAACAATTTTGAAATTTCAAAATGTGATTTTGACTCATCAAATTCAAATGGCCTTTCCTCATATAGGCAGACTTTAGCTTTCTATTGGAATTCTAAACTGGCTTTCGAAAAAGTTGAATTTTAACCAATTTTAATAATTTTTGTGTCAATTTTTGCCATTTTGTGACAACCTCAAGGTCCACAATGGCCAATGCAAACATTTCCGCAAAATTCGCACCAGCTGTGGGTGGATCCGCTCGTCTGGAGAAGGATCTTTCCTCAATTTCCCGTCAATATTCATCCAGAGATCTCCCTTCACATACAAAACTCAAATTCAGGTTTGTTTTTGTTAAAATTTAAATTAATTGTTAATTTATTTGGTGGATTTATTTTGTAGGGCACCTGGACAGGGGACTGTTGAAGATTTTAAGAAAAAGGATTATAGGAGAGAACTTGAGGATAAGGAGAGGCAAAGGAAAGATAAGGTACATTTATTTAATTGTAATTTAAAACATACATAATTGTTTTGAGTGCCTTGGTGGGCACCTTAATGTCAATTTATGCTTGTTACAAGCTTGTCCATTTAATTGATCAATTAGTAATATATTTATTTTAAACAGGATGGTAAATCTAAACCGGATATTGCGATAGCCCCTCAACCCCCTTCAAAAAAGTCTAGGTCTGACGCAACTAATTTGGACGCAGACGATCCTGTTGATGACTCGGATGCAGATTCTTCTGAAGAGTCTGAGGATGAAGATGATACTGCTGCACTGAGTAATACTTACAATTACAAAATTCACGATCTATTTGTCTAATTAACGCTTTAATGTATAGTGGCGGAACTTCAGAGGATAAAGAAGGAGAGAGCAGCAGAACAAGCCAAGAAAGAGGTTGAAAAGAGGGCAGAGGAGGAGAGGATTCGTGCTGAGAATATCCTAAGTGGAAATCCATTGTTAAATTACCAGGGCCCTGCTGCTGCTGCCCCCAAAAGTGACATGAAGGTTCGAACTTGTACTTAATTTTTGAAAATAATAAATACATTCCAAAATCTCCCCTTTAGGTTAAGCGGAGATGGAACGAGGATGTGGTATTTAAAAATTGTGCAAGATCAGAAGATCCAAACAAAGGGAAAGCTTTTATTAACGATACCCTCCGCTCGGAATTCCACAAAAAATTCATGGAAAAATATATCAAGTAAAGTGTAAACCCGTAAAGTAAGGACTTTTTAAGTTAGCATACTCTTAAAAATCATTTTTATTTACAAATTGTACTATATATATTAATATTATCCAAAAAAATCTTTATTTCTTTCAATCCTTTCGTACATTTTAATAAAAATAAACTATTGATTATAAATAAATCTGTTTTTATAAGGACCCCCTGATTTATTCACTTTCTTCGTTGACCTCGTGCACCTCGTGCGTTGCAAAACTTTTATTAAAACTTGTAGGCTCTTCAGTAGCTTCTTCCTCCACTTCCACCACTTTCTTCTTACTCTTTTTCCTCCTTCGTGGTGCACTTGTAGACCCCTCTGGGTTCATAAAAGTTAGATTCCTCAACTCTATGAACCTCGGCATACTCTCTTCTTGATTTATTAAATGTAAATAGAATTTCCTTGCTCCGAGAACCATATCTAGCCCTTGTTTGTGTTTCATTGCAAGATCCAGGGCCCTTTTTATTTAAAAAAAAACTTTTGTATTTTTAGTATCAAAATATGACAAAAAACGCGTACCTGTCCCAATTATGAGAATTGACTTGTGTTTGAATAGCTTCCCCAATCTTTCCTTGTTGGACGAGGATTGATTCTGTTTCTCCAGCCCCTTGACATATTAGAGTTAGTTGAGCCTTCATCTCAGAAGGATCAGGTGTATGTTCCTATAATTTTAATTCAATCCTATGTATCTTTATGGACATATATTTAATTGAGAATGTTTAAAAAATTAAAATCCCAACATACCTTTAACTCATTTATAAAATACACCTTTTCATTCTGACTAATTTCACTGTAGCAAATCTCCATAAGAGAAAGCTCATTCTTCCAGGTGGACAACCCTGCCATTACACCCCAAAGGAGCTTGTCCTAAGTATTTCAGAGAATAATTGAAGGTTAAATTCAGAATTTCATTGAAAATCCATACATTAACATATCGGCAAATCCGCTTGGCTTCGTTAAACTTTCCCTTAATGGCATGCTCGTGTAAATGAGGGACAATTGTGGAACCGGAAGTGACAAAGAGGACTCCATCTGCACGCCGAATGGAGATCTTGTTTGATTCGTAAGATATAATCTCTGGATATCGGCCCAGGTCACTGGAAAAGTTAAAATTAAAAAATTAAAGGCATATATTGATCCACAATTTACCCCAATTCCTTTTCCTCAAAGGTAAAGTCGACGAGGGTTGGATCCAGGAATAGGATTTGAGGCAGATAATGAATTACAAGTCTTCCTTCTTGGACAATTGCGAGGATTGGAGCTTCATCATGCCATGCCATTGACTGGGTCATTGATGTCAGCTTTTTAGGGGGACCCTGAGCTCCATACTTTTTAACCATTGCCAGATAAAGGTCTTGGTTCTTATCTAGAATGGCCAGAAGCCTCTCTGTCATCCCAGAATAGTCATTCTTAGCAAGGGAAATGGAACGTACTTCTTGGTTTAGCCGAAACTCATTCACAGGCTTCCCATTAACTGCTTCAAATACTCGGATGAGACGAAGGTCAGTCGAGTCACGAAAGGCAAGAAGATCAGGGCCCATTGACCCTGTAGATTCATTAATTAAATCCGCCCTCATCCCACTCCATTTGATTGCCCCAATCTGGCGTCCATCATAGGTCCAAACTGAGATAAATAAACCGCCAACAAGTGCAAATTGCCAATTTGACTGCAGGATGAGGCTTATCGAGTTATTCTCTCGGAGTTCAGAGATTACGGGAGTATTTAGATTCTTCAGGGAGTAGATGTAGACCTGGGAAGGTGTGATTGCAATAATATATCCAAATCCCATTGAGATCTAGATCGAAAGAAATGGAAATAAATTAGAATTTGGAATATCTTTTGAGGATTAATTACTGCACATACCTTTAGAATTCGATCCCGGATCTCTAGCGTCTCTTTATTATTAGTGGTAAATTCTGTGACATTGATAGCCTTACTCCCCACTAGGACAGCCTCAGTTGTTCTCCATGTAAGTCCCTTATCCACGACATTTGCTAGAAATACACGACCAGAACTCCCAGCCCCAACAAATCCTGTCCCATCAGAGCTCCAGCTTAGAGCATAAATACTTCCGGTGGGTGGCTTCTCAAGGCAATGTGACCATCCGAATCGATCACATAACCTCAACGAATTAAACCCTCCAACCACAAAGTACTCACCGCCCCTTGTCCAAGCCAGTGAGGTTACAGGGTGGTCATGAGTTGAGCTGGAGAAGATTGGCCTTCCTTCCGAATCCCACACTTTGTATTTACAATCCTCTCCACCGGAAATGATCATTCCATGACTTGATGACCACGCAGTGGTCAAAATAATCCCATCATGAGCACGCCATTGGATTTGCTTGGTACTTTGCTTGAGTGGCTTCAGAACAAGATGAGTCCCAGAAGTAAATAGGGCACTCCCCCCATCCGGTGACCAACAAGATGAATATATAGGGACAGGGGTCTGGCTTAGGGTTGTACGAAGCATCCCACCCCTTGACCATACTCTTACAGTCCCATCCTCACCAGAAGTAAGTATTTCACTCCCATCTTGATTCCAGGAGCCACTCAGGACAGCTCCTTTATGTGCTTGAACTGATTTTTCTATCCGGCCAGCCCGAGATATCAAATGGAAATGTCCATCAGTGGTTGTAAGAAGGAGTAGGTCATTAACCTTACGTGTCCCAGCCGTTGGTGCGGCTGAGGAACCCTTTGGAGGCCATGTCATTGAGGTGGGGAAGAGGTCAGGGGGAAGTTGAACGAGTCGTGTTACTTCATTGGACATGATATTCCATTGGAGGAGGACATGGTCGTCACCACAAGAGAGGACCTCATCAACCGAGTTCCAGGCTACACAAGTGGCAAAGTCACCGTGACATGGGGTGTCCTCAAGAGTGATTTTTAGCTTCATTTTTGTCCGAATTTAATTATGAGAGTTTTGGATAGATATCTAATACACAGAGAGTTGCTATAGGCTATAGACACATGCGCATATCCCAAGTAATCATAAATAACCGAGAGAATCTTGAAAAATAGCCTTGCTAATCTCTCATATTAATGACCTGAATGAGATCAATGATCTTTTGATTCGTCAATTTAATTTCAGGTTTTAATATAAAAAAAGTTACAGGAGCCGAGATATGAAAAATAAATTTTAAAATTTAACCTGCCAGTCTCAAGATATGGTATGTACTAGTATTTTAAGCCTTTAGCCCAATGCCTCGCTAGCTCAGTCGGCAGAGCGTCGTGCTAATAACGCGAATGTCACAGGTTCGATCCCTGTGCGAGGCATAATTTTTGGCCATTTTTTTGAGGATTTTTGCTATATTTTTACCTATTTGACCTTTTGACCTTGTAAATAGATTTAGATTGGTTTTTTTAACGTTTTTGCACGCTGTTAGATAGGAAATATTCGATTATATGGGCTGGAATGAGGTTTCTCGCATATTTATATCTGACTTGGGCCACTAGTACTACTGATCTAGTCACTCTAATAAGATAGAAGTACTGATATATTATATTTATTAGGTCCAATATCACTACTTGTAGCTTCTAGTATAGTGATATTGTAGGTAGGTATATCTATTTAACTTGGCCTAATTTGAAAGCTTAGGTCACTATAATATTAGCATTGACCTAATAAACTATGTATGATTGGCCTCTAATAGATAGAGGAAATTAGATATATATAATATAATACAGATATATCATATTAAGCTACAGGTTTAAATTTTAAGAATTGCATATATAGAAATTCTTAAAATTTAAACCTGTGTAATACCCTATAATACCCTAACCTGTTATAATTATACAGTATTACACTTATATGTATCATCTCATTAAGCACAATAGATCCAAATAGATCCAAGATTCCAAATACTTCAAGATCGATATTCATAATTCATATATATGATAAATATAATTGATATGAATAATAATATGATTAATATTGATTATATCTTTGCATTTTTACTTTCATTGTTCAAGTTATATCAATATATCTTTATTGCATGTGCACAAATCACAATGAGACAACTTATTATAGTTATAATTATTATATTTGTATGCTTTTTGTCACCTGTGTATTATCGCATACAGATTACAGATGTAATATTGTACAATGTACAGTATAAATAAATGTGATTGTTGGTCCAGACAATTTCTGGATTTAAGATTCTATTGTAAAATATATAAACATAATATTTAAATTTAAATATACCTGTACAGCTACTGATATTCTGATTATCTGATATACTTACTATATTATCGACTTGCAATTTTGGTAACTGAAAAAAAAAATTTAACAAAATACTTAATATTCTAGGTCTTTTAAATAAATATCTAGAGATTTCAATAAAGAATGCATTGACTATTCCCTATCCCGGAAAGTGAGGTCACAAATACCACATTTTAAATTAAAGTCTGAACTAGCTAGTATTTTGTAATTTTAGATTGAATGATTAGGATTTGATTTGATTCCCCTCTGAGCTGGGTTAACTCTTCTTCATCAAGGATCCCCTTAGTCTGACATACTCTTGATTCATCACATCCCTTGTGTAATTCATCACTTCCGCCACACTTTGACCCTCTTTGAGTTCAATTGGGTCCAGAATGGAGACTAGAACTTTTCCTGCAAGTCAATTACAAATAAATTCTCCATAATATAATACTACCGAGTACATGTTTTTTAATAAGAATAAGTATTAGGTGCATATACCTTGGTCAAAGGTCATTCCTTTGTCATCCACAAAAGTATAGGGGCTAATGACAATAGGGATAATTGGCAATTTGTTCTCGGATGCAATGTGAAATGCTCCTTTTTTGAACTCTTTCAGCGTTTCCCCTTTGTAACGAGTTCCTTCGGGAAATATCCAAAGTTTGGTCTTTAAAAAATGAAAAATGAAGCATAATATTACATTTTTTAAAGGTTTTGTACGAATATATCAAAGAGGCATGTAATGTAGATTTAGAATATCTGTAATTACTATATTTCTAACTACCTTTTTGTCAATGATTTCCTGTCCTGTCTCGGAGAGGGTGACATGAGCCTCCTTTGAGTTTCTTCTGTTTATGAACACAGTCCCACAGAGCCAGGCAACGAGCCCAAAAGGGAATATGTAGAGTATTTCTTTTTTGGAGACGGCAGAGCATCGTTTCATCGATTTCCAGAGTTCAGCCATTACTGGATATATCAACAAAAAAGAATAATTATACACCGTAATACATCAACATCAATCCATCAATTCTTTTACCTAAAAAGTCCAACACGCTCTGATGATTACAAACGATGACGGCTGCAGAATCCTTCTCCAAATGCTTTAATCCTTTCGTGATTTCGCATTTTACTCCAAGTAATTTCCCAACTGGGCGAATCGTCCACATAAACCTGCTAAAAAAATCAAAAAATAAATCTTTTAAACTTGACCTTCAAAAAAACCCAAAATGCATTTCATTTCTAGGAATATGATGGGCCGAGAGCATTGGATTTGAGATCAATTTACGCGTTTTGGGTAAAACCCAAACTCGATTCCCAATTAAACATGCTCCCATCTAAACTTCTAATCCTAGATTCCTAATTATGTCTCTAAAATCTAAATTCTAAATTCGAATCTTATCTTTCAGAAATTAGACATAATTGGACCATTTCTAATGCATTAAATTAAGTAGTAAATTAGATAGAATTGCATATTAAAGCTAAACTATTATACTACACTGCACACCAGCTCAGATTATTAATCATCTCTTCCTGAATCTGACTTCTGTTCAAACTTTATTAATAGGTAAATATTCAAATAGCCAGATATTCTACATTATCTGCACCTACAATTTTATGACGAGTAATACACATATCAGTATTATTATCAATGAGAATTGAGACGCATATTAATTTAAGCAATTAATCTATATATGATCGTAAAGGTAGATAAGATAAACCTATATATATTATATATATATAATATATCTAGGTTTATCTTATCTACCTTTTTGGAAATCAAAATATACAGATCGTGATATCATATTTTAATAAACTACTCACGTAATATCATCGTACGATTCGGACTATGGATATCCATTGTCATTGTCACTATTCTGAATTCTCTAATATACCTATTAATTTGGCTTAGATCTACCTAGTCCTAGTAAAACCTTTACCAAATTAACATATTATAATACATATATAATATTGCAATATCGTAATATTTAAATATGAAATTACTAATTTCAAATTAGTATCGCACATAACACTATAAGTAGGTATTGTACAATACTTAATTATAAGTAGTTAATATATTACATATTGCTCTTGCACGTTGCATTGTGATACAAAGTTTCTTGTTCAAAGTTTTTTAAATTTAATGTACTTACTACTATTAGGTAGTATAATATTTATAATATATATCGTATATCGTAATAATATTAGGAAGTTTGATAGTAAAAGGTCACACTTACTATGCATTCAAGGTCTCTTTAGGTTTGAAAGCGAGGAATGGCATAAGAATGAATGCCACAGATGAGACATAAAAGACGTAGAAACAGAATTTGAACAAGTATCGAAATTTTGGAGATTCCTCCCACATGAGGACAATGATTAGGGTAAGGGGGAGGAGTAAGAGACCAGAGTTTACAAACAAAGATGTCCAGTCCAATATGCTCCCCAGCATCCTTCTTCTTTAGTATTACCTATTAGAGTTGACTCTCTGACTTTGAATTATAGTTTTGTCACATTTAATAAAATATTTTTATACTGATGGGCTCGAGATGAGCTCTGTATCAATACACGTTGTAAACTGAACTCGAACTAGAGCTAGGAGTAGTATCAACTTCAAGGATAAATTTGAATCCCTATGCTGGATTAATAGTAAAAAGAACCGCCAAGTTAAACTCTACGAACAATATTTTTTTGTACACTTCACTTGATCCTATAAATTCTTTTGATCCTATCATTTAAACGCACGTTATTATTAGAATCCTATTTATAAACATAATGTAAAGTTAATTTCTATTGTGTCCTATAGGAAATTAGCGTTATTTCTTCAAGTATCTTGTTTCATTCGTCTTGTAAAGCTGTCTAGCTCTTTTTTAATTACTACAAGTTAAACTGCACAGATTTTTTTAAAAGCGTGTCTTTGTCCTTCCAAACTATATATTTTTATATGTACGCATCTAATAATTTTAATTACAAAGTTCACGTTGATTGATATTCGTGTTTCCTGTGTTTGAACTTTGATATATTGGAATTTTGGAATTTTGAACGCACATCAACAGCTTTTATCAAACCGGATCTTGACTGCATATTTGATTAATCCTTGTTAATTATGTAAAGGATCATTCGATCAAAGATCAAAGTCTCGACTCTCAAATTAGAGGATTAGAAATCCTTTAAATTACAAATATAACTCGTAGATATATCCACATATGGAATTTGTTTGAAAGATATCTCTTACAAAGTACTTTTGATGTTTTGAACGCTTCTGATTCATTTTAAGTTCTTATTGATTTATCAAAGTGTAAAAAATGTATGTCTTTAATCAGCAAAATGTCAACTATTTGATTATGTTAGATGTTTCTAATCTTGTTAACCTTTTAATTACTCGAGTTTAAAAAATGTAAACAAAAATCTTGTGATCAGGATTAGATCCCATATTAGCTAAGGATAAGTTCTTTTTAATCTATTTAAATTTTAAATGCATTTCTCGAATGATTTTATTCAGAATTCAAAGTTTCAAAGATTTTATTAGATAATTAAAGGCATGATTTGATTAAAAAAGGATCCTTTGTATAGGTAGTTTAATGAAATCTCTCTCTAAACATGTATCAGATTAGGCAGCAACTTATACTCTCACTCTTGATCTACCTGATAGCAATTATGATAGCAATAAATCTTATAATTATGTATGTGCTCATAAAGAATAGTCCTCTAATTGTGGAAGGATCTGATCAACCTTCGTCGCATCTTCCTCATCCGATTGACAATCCTAGGCATGAGAAATTTAGAGAAGATGCAAAGAGTTTAAGATTCCGGGTAAATTCAGCTCAAAATTACGAAATAATATATTGAAAGATTCTTATTTCTTACAGGTACAAAACTCTGGAGAAATTAAATTAATAGGACCAGCCACCTTAACCGATGGCAGCTGTGAAATGTACAAAATATTTAAAAAGATTGAGGGGGGTTTCAACTTGAAATACGCCAGGCGAAAGCTTAGCATAACTCGGAGGAATAATCAGAGCATTTTTATTGCAAAGAAAGTAGCAACCCTACGGAATCGATTGGGATCTCTTATAAGAACTCTTCAGTCAGGGAAGGTGAGTTCCATTACTGAGGATGTCAAGCTTGGGACACAGCTAAAACTTCGATTGGGTCTTGAGGGGAATTTCCAAGCCCTATTTAAACCAAATTGGTTTCCAAATTCGGGTGACCAGACTGAGACGCTGGTAGAGGATGGAGAAATTGTATACAAAGGGAAAGATCGTTCATCAGGAGAGATTGCTAGCTATTATACAAGCCTTGTCCTCGAGTATTTTGAACCTGGAGTACCAATTGCGACGGGGAGACGCCTTCATCTACGGAATGAAATCCTCCCTCTCCTGAAAAAAGATGATCTTTTTACTAAAACCTTTTACTTTTCGAAAGGTAATGATTATAATATGTTTAATTAAGACTTTAAATAATTAATTATACTCTTAATTTATCGTAGAATCCAAGTCTTTTTGCTTTTATGGGAATTGTTACTTTTGCTCTCAAGAGGAATCAGTTTGTGGCGATGAAAGGGGTAGCCTTGAAGGTGTCATAATACTTATGAGAAATGATCGGAACTGGAAACAATATACAAATCCCTGGAGAAGGGTCTACCCCAATAGTAATAGCTTGGAAGAGTCCCCCTACGCAGAATGGCAAAAGAAGAGTATTTGCTCAAAATTCATTTCTCAAAATCCCAGTCCATCTTCCAGCAAAAATTCTACAAAAGCTGTCATGAACGATGTAATAGTCAATTATCTAATCCTGCATATATCAAAAATTAAATGGATTTTTTAAACAACTTCCAGGCCCTCCTATTGGACATTGTATCAACCTCAATATTTGATTTCCTAATAGGAAATGGGGATCGTCATCATCTTGAAATTTTAAACGGTAGTCCTGAGGCAGAGGAGAGGATACTCCTCTTTGATAATGGAAAGAGTTTTGGGAATCCACATGAAGATTATATTGATATCCTTAGCCCACTTGTAACCTGCTGTAGATTAAGAGAGAATTTAAGGATTAAATTGGAAGAATTCAGCGAAGGAGGATATTTTAAAGAATTCTTTACCAAACTTGTTAATTCATTTGAGAGGGGCCCCCTCCTAAGCCAATCTCATTTGGATGCTATTGAAAGGAGGATCCTTATTGTACTTACTGCCTTTGAAACGTGCCAAAATAGTCATTGACAATACCTAATTGGTTAATTATACCACAGCTCTCTACACTATAAGTCTAAATCCTTGAGATTAACTCAATTTATGCAATAATGCCGGAATGAGATGCATATTTTTTAAATCAATGCAAAACCTCTTGTGATCCTTGAACATTTTTACGATCTTGACAATCTTTCAAAAGCCCATTTATTCCTAAATAATACAGATAACATATGTATGTAACGCATTTAAAACTAATACAAGTAATAAATTGTTGATTTAAAAATTAAAATCAAAAAGAATTATTTATTTATTTATTTATAAAATAAAAATGTCTTACTTTTACAACCTAAGTTCTAATGTATATTCCAAGCTTCCTCGAAAGCTGTCGTAATTTTACAGCAAGCAATTGCTCCACTTAAAGGATAGCTACTTATTGCCACTTCCTCTTCCGTATAATCAACCTCAACCTTCCCATGTGCCATTGCTCCAATCACAATCGTCACAGGCTCCTCATTATTTACAAGATCTATTGGTTTTACAAGTTTAGAAGCAGAGTGGCTTGTGCTATATTTTTTGCAGCCCACAGGAAGATGATCAGATACAGGATTCTTGATGACATGTAGTAATTTCATAGGTCCATCAGATGCTCTGATTGAAAACTTGTGAAGAAGTTGTACTGCCAATTTAAAGGGAACAAAATCTCAATTATAAATGATTTCATAAAAAAAACCCTTTTTTAAATTAAAAAAAACCCTTACCCATAAGGCCAGCAAATCGCTTAAAAGTCCTCGGGATTTTAGTTTGAGGGTTCATTTCAATTAATACTCCTCTACTAGTGTGAATATAAACTTGAAGAAGACCAGCTCGATTCAGGGGTGAGTCCATTAGCATTAGAAGACATTGGTGAGCAATGTCAGGTCGACAATGTGCAGGGTCTCTACCACGTTTTAAAAGGAATCCAGCATGTTCGTCAGAGTTTAGTAATTCAAATGCTTTTCCAATCTAAAAATTCATAAACATTCCAATTGTTAATTACGTTAATTAAGATATCCATATTTTGGAGCTAATTAGGTAATTACATGCCTTTAAATAATTTAATTAACTTACTTTGGCCGTCTCCAAACTTGCATTTTCAAGAACCACGTATAATTTCTTTTCTTGTTTCCGCATATGGGGAACGGAGAGATGTCTCGGAGGAAGGTCAACCTCATCCTCCTCAGGGGCATCCGGGTCCTTTAACTTTCGCTTCCGTCCCATTGTAATTAATTAATTTTAATTAAAATTAATTCAATTTTAAAATTTTCAAAGCACATTGAATTTTTTAAATGCAATTTTTTACCGCCGAGGATCAGCATTTAACCTTATGGGAATATTCAAAATAGGGCATTTTTGCGATTCTGCCGCAAGTCTCCGAAGATTGTTTTTTAATTAATTTTAACAATTAATTGGATTAAAAGGCTCCAAAATGCCTCGTGTTATGATCAAGGGTGGTGTCTGGAGGAACACGGAGGTGAGTAGCATCCAATTATTCTGTATTTCAATTAAAAAACTGGGATTTTTACGAATTTTTAATTTTGGTCTTTTTTGGGGACTTAATTTTGCAAGC
This sequence comes from Megalothorax incertus, assembly GCA_036507255.1. Classification (NCBI taxonomy): domain Eukaryota; kingdom Metazoa; phylum Arthropoda; class Collembola; order Neelipleona; family Neelidae; genus Megalothorax; species Megalothorax incertus. The sequence continues at coordinate 14,598 of JAAZTK010000156.1, read as the reverse complement.
CCGATTTTTATGATAATTTGATAAATGTCAATTTGCAATTGTTTTTAATAAAGATTGCAACAATTATATAACTAATTGCACGTATTTAATTAACAGGATGAGATTCTTAAAGCTGCTGTTATGAAATATGGAAAAAATCAATGGTCTCGAATTGGTGAGTATTATTTTTTGAAAAAAGAACCTTGAATTTAATTTGTCGTTTCTTCTTTAATATCGGATTTTTATTGTCTTTACCTAGCTTCTCTTCTTCATCGTAAATCTGCAAAACAATGTAAAGCTCGTTGGTTTGAATGGTTGGATCCTTCAATTAATAAAGACGGAATGGAGTCGTGAGGAAGATGAAAAACTTTTACATTTGGCCAAATTAATGCCGACTCAATGGAGAACTATTGCTCCAATTATTGGAAGAACTGCAGCACAATGTCTTGAACGATATGAGTACCTTTTGTAAGTAAAAAATGTCATTAAAAACCCCTCAATTTCATTTTTTAATGCATTTAGTTTTTTCTGAATTCAGGGATCAGGCACAAAAGAAGGAGGAAGGGGAAGAGGCTGTGGATGATCCTAGAAAGTTGAGACCTGGAGAAATTGATCCTAACCCAGAAACAAAACCTGCACGCCCAGATCCAAAGGACATGGACGAAGATGGTAAAATTAAAATCAACAAAATGTCAAAATCATTCATTTAAATATATATTATAGTACTAATTGCTCAATTGCTTTTTTGTAATAGAATTGGAGATGCTGTCAGAAGCTAGGGCTCGGCTTGCAAATACGCAAGGTAAAAAAGCTAAGCGGAAAGCACGTGAAAAGCAATTGGAAGAAGCTAGGCGCCTTGCTGCACTACAAAAGCGTAGGGAGTTGAGAATGGCTGGAATTGAGGGGAAGAGGAAACGACCCAAGAAACGGATGATTGATTACACGAACGAGTAAGGATCTTTATATTAATTAAATTAATCCAAACCCATTCAAATCTAAATCTTTTTTAAAAAATAAATAGAATTCCATTTGATGAAAACACCAGCTGCAGGATTTTATGACACAAGTCTAGAAGTTTTTGATCCTCAGCATCCAGATTTCTCTCGATTACGTCAACAACAGCTTGATGGTGAGCATAAGCAGGATAAAGAGGACAGGGAAAGGAAAAAGGACAAGGAAAAAATTAAACAAAGGAAAGAGAATGATCTACCAATTCTTAATATGCAAGAGGAACCAAGCCGAAAGCGTTCAAAATTAGTTCTTCCTCTTCCACAAATATCAGACCAAGATTTGGAGCAAGTTGTTAAACTTGGTCGTGCATCTGAAGCTGCAAAAGAAGCAGCATCCGAATCTGGCTCTGCTGCATCACTTACACTCTTATCCGATTATTCACTTGCAAATTCTGCTATGAATGCCCTAAGAACTCCACGTACACCAGCACCACTTCAAGATAAAATCCTTGCAGAAGCACAAAATATTATGGCTCTAACAAATGTGGATACACCGCTAAAGGGTGGAGAGAATACACCACTACGTGAGACAGATTTCTCAGGTGTTACACCACGTCAAGAAATAATGGCTACACCTAATACAATCCTATCTACACCATGGCGTACACCAGCCGTTATGGGTCCAGATGGACGTATGATGACACCATCAATTTCAGGAACAAGTCAAGCCCTATCTACTTTAACTACACCAAACCGTGAACAGCTTGGATCAAAACTTGTTCCAAATACACCAATTGCAACTCCACTCCGAGATAAACTTTCAATTAATCCTGATGATGATCTTGAACCAAGTAATTCTACATCTATTAAAGAATTTAATAGGCAAGCCCGGGAAAGTCTACGTGAATCACTGAGCTCACTTCCTGCACCCAAGAATGATTATGAAATTATTGTGCCCGAGGAGGAGGGAGATGATGAGAAAGAGTCTGGGGAGAGGGATGGTGAATTTAAAAAAAGGATTGAGGATCGCGAGGAGTTGGATAGGGCTACAGAAGGGGAGAAATTAAAGCGAAGAGAAGAAGAATTTAAAAAATTAAGCCAAGCAATACAAAAGGATTGTGAACGTCCATCTGATGTTAATATGACTGTACTTCGGCCTACTGGCCTGGATAATTTAAATGAGCTACAACGTGCTGAAGAATTAGTAAAGCAAGAAATGATACTAATGTTACATCATGATGCTCTAGTAGCTCCAGCACCCAATCAGCTCACCACAAAGCGAGGACAACGTGAAGTAATTAATCAGAATGGACATTTGGCTTATTTAGAATCGAATCCATATGATGAATATAGCCCAGAAGAGATGGAGGGGGCAAGAGAGTTGCTTAAGGTTGAGATGGGGGCTGTAAAGAAAGGGATGGGACATGGAGAGTTAGGTGAGGAAGCATATACACAAGTATGGGAAGAATGCCTTGGACAAGTTCTTTTTCTACCTGGACAAAATCGATATACTCGAGCATCTCTTGCTACTAAAAAGGATAGGCTTGAATCATCTGAGAAACAGCTTGAAGTTAATCGTAGTCATATGCAAAAGGAAGCAAAAAGGGCTTCAAAAATGGAAAAGAAACTTCGGATACTAACTGGAGGGTATCAAGCACGAGCTCAGGCACTGCTCAAACAGTTTAGTGATCTGACAGATGGACAAGAACGGTCAGAAATGGAGTTGAGCACATTTGAATTTCTACATAAAATGGAGTCTATTGCAATTCCGAAGCGATTAAAAGTGAGGATTTTTTTAAAAATTGATTTAAATAAATTCGTATTTTTAATTCTTTTTTGTTTAAATTTTGAATAGGAGCTGAATGATGATGTTGATCGGCAAAAGGAGAGGGAATATGAATTGCAACAGAAATATAGGGATCTACTCTATGAATATGAGCAAGAATTTGGAAGGGATGCGGCTGGAGGAGGAACAACCTCAATGAATAATGGACAAGCTGAGGAGACTAATAAGGAGAGTGAGCCAATGGTGGTTGATGCAGAAGCAAATGCTTAAAAAATTGCATGTATCATAGAATAAGACTTGTTATTAAATGTTTTTAATTTAGGTAATAGTAATTTAAATTAGAAATGCTAAAAATATTTCAAAATTTAAAATTACCTACCTAAATATCTATATAGTAAAAAAATATGTATTGTACTACGAGTATAAGTATAAATACGAGCAGCAGTATAAATATACTGCTGGAATCTGTTGTAAATTGTAATTTTGTAAAATGATTTGGGAATCAAACTTATGAATGATTAGAGATTAAAAGCATCTTCACATTAGGTGAAGATTGACTCCTTCCTTAAGCCTATAATTTATATATAAGTCTAGTTCTTGTTTTTATTGGAACTTTTAAAAGATTTGTATAGCTGAATATTTAAAAATTGAGGATATAAATTCTACTATACTCATAAAGATGGGTAAAATACAGATCATGTATATTCTGCATTATGAATTTAAGATTCAAATCCTAGTAGGTATTTACTATTTAATCTTATTATTAGGAATATCGTAATTACAATATTTTTAAATCTTTTGTAAAATACAAAAAAAACTTTGATTAAAAGTTAAATAATATTACTCAATTGATTCTATTGTACGATAGTATTTAAATACATTGTTAAATTGTACATAATTAATCTGTAAATTGATACCTAGAGTACCAGTACCTACTCCTACCTACCTTAATAGTAGTAGTACCTACCCTACATTAATAAGTTATATGACTAGCACTTTCATAAGTAGATATTGTATAAATCTATCAAAGCTGATAAAACTGACAAAATTGTATAAAAATTAAATATTAAAATGTCTAAAATAAATATTTATGATTTTAAAATGTAATTAATAATATTTAGAATTCTGTTGGAATCTGGATTAGTCTTTAAATTAGTTGCATTTCAATTTCTGAAGATGTTAGATTTCTTATTTCAATTATATCCGCCTCCTTTATTTCCTTTACCTCCTCTTCGTCATCCTCTGGATCTTGTATATTTTTATTTGACCTTTGAACATTCTCCCTGATCGTCTTTTTATCCTGAAAATTCCCCCTAGGATCATATTGTGCCACCACAATTTGATATTTGGCCTTTTTATTATATGCTATTCCAATCCCAAGTTTAGAGGTAGATTTCCAGATCAATTGGCTGCCCAAAATAAAATAGTGCTCAATTTAGCTAATTCTTTAAATATTTATTATTTAAAAATTACGTAAAATGTCCAGTTTTTGAATTGATTGAAGGATTATTCCAATTATAATCTTTAATCTCGGAATACCACGCTTTTATAGCATCACCCAATTTCCCACTCGGATCAGATCCATCAGTCCCCCAAGATCCCCAAAGGTTTTCACCGTAGCCGCTCTTACAAACATGATTAAATTGATTAGTCGAGGCTAGATAATCTGCACACTTTTGAGCGGATTTAGTAATCTTATCATCAAGCCCAAGATCCGGTGAATTATGATTTTTCCTATATTTATTATGAAGGTTTAGCCCAATAGTTTTGTAATCTTTGCCATCTTGAGGCTCTTGAGGTGATGGAAGTAGAGGAGGAGGTGCACCTTGACCTTGGTCAGGAGTCTGACTTTGAGTCGGCTTATTTGGCGGCCTTGTAGGTTTATTTGTTGGTTTATTATCATGTCCACAACCGGAGGAGGAAGAAGATGACGGAGAAGGAGGTGGTGCAGGTTTTTCATCACCGCAAATGTCAAGTGACGAAAGGATGTCATCAAAATTGATGGATGATAAATCAGATTCGTCATGACCTTGTCCTTCTTTCAACCTCACGGATCGACCTCCACATGAACTTTTTTCATAAAGGATGACACAAGAACCAAATGTTTTTACGGATGAGATGCGATCCTCCCATTCTGGGGGCAAGTTGACACATCCATTAAACATCATTTGAAGACCGTTCCCTTTTTATACAGATAATTTATATTTATGAAATTAAAAATAATGATTAGATGTTAATTCAGAATCAGGATTTTAGACGAACTTGGAAGCGAGTCTATCATGAGTATTGTACGTCGATAGGGTTTGTATTAGATTTGATCTTTGAATTTAATTGCAATTACCTCTATAATTTTTATGCTCGTAAATGTTCATCTTGACTGTATTTCTTCCCTCAATAAAGGATGAGAAGGTCAGGATAATAATTAATAGATGAATCCACATTTGGAATGCAATATTATTTTTTTAAAGATGAGCAATTTGAAATAGAATGACAAGAATGAGGATGCATTTTAATCTGGATCGGGTTTTTATTCGAGGGAGATCCGTGATTATAAATTAAGGTCACAAAATATAGATATTGTAATTCGAGTCCTTGCCCAATATTTTTTGAAGAATCTTAATTTGCTCTCATAATCTCATTCTGGGTCAATAAATTTCAAAGGATTTCCGGTTGGAATTTAAAACAAACCCTAATGAATACATTATTGAGGTGGTAATATTCGAATCCATTATTAATTATGACATTATTTCAATATGGATCTAATGAGCTCAAGGGTAGTATTTAAAAATCAAACTAGACCTCTTTAGACAAGACAAAATCAAATATTTTATTAGGCTATTGTACCTACGGATAGATACAGATATTATAGGCCATACATAATCGGCATTCAAAGGTTTTTAGAATTTCTAGGCTAATTTCATTTGACCCTGGGTCGTATTTCAAGTACAAATCAAACGGGATTTGACTCAAATTATTACATCAAAATTGATTGAAATGTAACTCTATAGATAATACACATTGAATAAATATTATAATAATATTTTGGGATTTGGAATGATTTTTTTGGCTATTCGAATTAAATCTGACTTTAAATTATGCTTAGGCAGTTACCCTCCTTTAACCCTTTCAGGCCCGAATTATTTCCTTTGATTTTAGAGGGCATGTTATATGGGCAAAGTTGTTCAAAATGGTCCATTATATATGAAAAATATCACTTCAAAATTTTAGGGGTCAAAGAAATGTCAAATTTCCTTATGGGGACATGATTCCAATTGGAATCACTGGGCTTTCAGTATGCGGGAATATAGTGGACCAATATTGGATTTTGCCCTCTAACTCAGTCCATTTGCGCTAAACTTCAAAGCCGATAGTCAAAATATATGTTAAAGACTACAAAGAATTTATTTTGACCATCAGTTTTGCCATAAATATTCTCAGTGGCGTAAAAAAAATTAAAAACTGGACATGATTCCAATTGGAATCACTGGGCCGGAAAGGGTTAAATATGTAGGCATAATCTGTAAAGGAGGAGGTGTTCACGCCCATGGTGGGTCATTGAAAAATGTTGGATCATTGTCATTAAATCACAATAGGTGTTGGTCCTACCAAACTTCTCCACTTGATCAATTCAAATTCTCAATCATACCAGTGGATAGAACTGGAGAGGTTTATGGTACTACTATTCATTCAATACTTGAATACTCAAAATGTTTTAAAATCAATCCATCTTGACCTTTAAGACTTTTTCCGGGAATCATTTATCCCCTATGAACCCCTATGTCAATTCCTTGGGGTAACCCAATCTGATGCGGATCAATATCTGGCAAATATAATCTCAACAATTGAGGAGGGAGCCTCTATAATGGCAGTGGACCCTTCCACGGATAAAATTATTGGTCTTTCTCTCAATTATCTCATGTACCCTGGAAAATGCTATCCAAAAGAATCAGATCTTGCCATTTGTCGGAAAATATTCGGGCCAGAATTTCATCTGAAAGAATTCAGTGCCCCAATCATCCAAATGAATAGATATTTTGACGTTATTTACGAAGGTATAATTAAATAAATTTACACAATTAAGCAAAAGTCAATCTTCCGGTTAGATGTTGACGTAATGAGATCCTTGGACGTGGACCGGATGTACAGTTGTGGGACACTTTGTACCGCTCAGAAACTTGGAACACGCGGGGTTGGGGTTGAACTTGCGAGGAGGTCCATATCTCTGGCCAAGGAGTTGAACTACCCTATATTTCATGTACTTTAGAATAAAGATTTATTTAATTAGGGTCTAATTAACCCTTTTTTCAAAGGTTCATACATCATCCCTATTTAGCTACAAAGTTTTTAAGAAAGTTGGTTGTGAGATCTTTAAAGAAATTGACCTTTGTGAGCTTGAGGGTTTTGGACTGACAAAGGAAAAGGTTGGAATTCATAGATATAATCGTATTCTATTTAAAAGGATTTAAAATGAATTTTTAAGTGGCCGTATTTAAAGGTCAAAGGTCAATTTTAATAAAAAGAAACGTCAAAATTTAAATCCGCGTCCCTTCGAATGCAATACAAAGGCACCTATCGGCCAAGGTCTTTTAGTATGGGAGTTTTGAATAGGATTCAACGTAATTTAATCAGGATTTAATTAAAATTAAAATTGCAACGTGCCATTGTGTGAATCTCTAATTAATTAATTAGAATATCTTATTTAGATGGACGAGGAACACCTTTAAAAAAGGTTTAATCAGTTAGGTAATTTAGGGTTAATTTTACATTGGATTTTATCATTTTAGGTAGGGCAAAAAAAAGTGAAAGTTAATTGTTTCAAATTAGGGGAGTAAAAAAGACCAGATTTGACCTAATTAGAAGTTCCAATTAGGAGGGGTTGGGCCATCATCATCAGGACATTTTAATTGATCCCGTTAGAACCTTGTAATTTTTTGTAGATAGGTTAGAAATTTAATATTTTTGAGATTTTACGAAAATCCTTCAATTTCAAATTGTGCCATTAGTTTTCAAAGTTAGGTCAGGTTAAAATTTCAGGGTCACCTTCAAGACTCTACCCTGCTGGCTGATGGCTGCTTCGAACGAAATTAATTGTGATTAATAATTGGACCCCATGTGACATCATTCCCAGTAACATCCTCCACTTCCTTCCCATTTTATAATTTATAATTTATTTATTTCAATTCTTCTTTTGTGTGTTCATTTTCTTAGAAATTTCAATGGAATCAGAACCGGAAGAAGGTGAGATTGTGGAAGTAGAGTTGACCAAAAGAGTTCAAGGATGTTCAAGGAGTAGAGCTAGAAGGAAAGAGGAAGACACGGAGAGGAGGAGGAGGGTTGCTCGTCGTCAAAAATCAGCAAAATTGAAACGAGATTCTCTTAAAAGGCTTCGGAGTACTCTGTCCACCGTTATTGCTGAAAGTAGGAGGACTCGAGGTGACCGAGAGGATGAGTTGGAGCTCCGTAAGATTCGTGCACTCCTCGATGAGCTTGAGGAGGACACGGTTAGTGGTAGGAAGGGTCATCCTTCAGGTGGAGGTTCAAGGTCAAGGACTAGAAGAAGGTCAGATGATTCTTCAAGCTCAAATAGTCATCGAGATTTAAAGGGCTCAAGAAGAGGAGGAGGAGGAAGCTCAAGACTACAGCCACAACGTAGGTCATCAGGGGCAGCAAGGAGCAGCAGAACAAGAAGAAGGAGTAGTCCATCACCGATTAAAAGCCGTTCCAGGAGCCGTAGTAGATCATCCTCCAGGTCACCTCAAAGGCGTCCAAGACCCCTCATGGACCGAATGATTGATCCTCCACGTAGGACAAGTGCAAATTCTAATGGTACAACATCAAGGCTCCGTCATCCATCTCCGATTAGAAAGAGCCGTGATAATTATAAAGGTATTTGTGGGCTAGGGCTAATTAATTACTGATAATTAATCTTAAATATTTTGAATTCTAGAAAATAGAAAAACTGGTGGAGAACCAAAGGATGAGGATGTAGGATCAGATATATCGGATGATTTTGAACTTGATTTTGAAGCTATTAAGAAAAATGCTAGTCCTTCTTTCCTTCTGAGAGGACAAGGGGAGCAGATACTGAAGGAAAGAGATGACATTTATGAGCCAGATACCCATGTAAGAAATTAAGGAAATCAAATATCTAATTCTGTGTTTAATTTTTATTAAAAAATTCAATTTTTCCCCCCCAGGTATTTGAAAATATAAGTGATTTTGAGATTCCTAACGATGAGATTAGCGAGAATTCCCCACTTCCAACAGCACCTAGCTCTCCTGCCTCTGTCATTGAGCTACACAAACCGAATGCAAGCCCCCCAGAGATTATAGATTTAATTGAAGATGAGGATGACGAGGGAGGCGGAGATGGGTGCTCAAATGTTACGGATCGAGAAGTTCGAGATATGTACGAAGAGGAGCTTATAGAGGATCCGGATGGTGATATTGAACGTGAGAAGAGCGGCGGAGCTCGAAATGAGGAGCTACCACCTGAGAATAATAGGGATTGGACACTTGTAGACCTTGAGGATGAGATTGATGCAGGGCTCGAGAGGACTCTGACTGGGATTGAAGAGGAAAAGAGGGCGGATGATGGTAAATCAAAGATTTGTAAAGAAGAGGAAGAGGATGAAGTGTATGAGAATGAGCTATTGGAACTCCGAAGGGTAGCACTTCAAGCGCTCATGGATAAATTGAATAGGAAGCCTGAGGATGAAGCCCCAAATCAGCCAAAAGTCATTGAAACCCACTCTCAAATCTTTAATTTTAATAAACTACAAGCAATAACAAAAAGTTTGGAGGATGGGGAAGGTGGCGAGGAAGAGATTGAATGCCTAACCACGTTTCGAGGAGTCGAGAATCCTGGGATTGAAAAGCTTAAAGAAATATTTTGTAATAAAGTTTGTTTCCTGGAAGATTCGAAAGAAAGATCTCGAACATTTTATTACAACAAGATTAATCAACCTAAATCAATTTCAACAATCTCAAGGAAGAGTTGGAAAAGTGAGCTTGCGAGGAATATTGAAAAAATAAGCAAAAGGAATCGGAAAAAGAATTATATTCCAAAAAGACCATTTGGTTCTGTAACTTGTTTCATTTTGAACGGATTCCAAGAGTTGAGGGAACAAGCGGAAAAGAAGTTACTTGCTGACCTAAAAGAAGCATATCAGCGAAGGATTGTTCTACAACCTCAGGTGGAGGACCTTGACCTTCGAGCTATACCTTCCGATACTCCTCATCCTCATCCTACGATGCCTCCACCACCACAAGCAGCTTCCATTTCTATTAGCATCAATACTCAGCCTATTCCTCCTTCCAATAAACTGCCACCCTCGACCCCTACGTCAACAATCACTTCAAGTTCTATTCATATTCCAAGCCAAGGGGCTTTGGATGATTCACAAGAGACTGAGGAAGAGGTACTTCGTGCTCAACTACTCCTAGATATGGCTAGAAAGCGGATAGGTGAAGAACCAGCGGCTAAGAAGCGTTTCAATGATCAACCTACCTCTAAAACACCGCCAGAACCTATTATAATCCGCCCTAAAATATTACCTTTACCTCCACCTTCTTATACCACCACAACTCGTCAAATCCCTACAATTGTTAGAGCCCCACTTCCTCTACACCACCACCCGGAACCTAGCTCTCTATTAGGACAACCTCTCTATGAGACGCTCAACCCTTACATTTTTTCAAAAAATTATGTCCCATCTGAAAAAACGAAGAACGGAGCTGGAGGGAATTCAGGGGCTCCTCCTGGGGGTCCTGGACTTCAACGGACTATTACAAATAATACAAAAAATCCCAAGAAATCAAGAGGGGGTAGGAAGAATCCAAAAAGGATCAACAATTACAAAATTAACAATAAAATCAATCAACAACGGCGGCTCCCACAACCACCACCACCACCAGCAGCAGCCCCACCACAAATCAAATCAACTTCAGAGCCAGCAGGAGATTTACTTAAAAACCTTCGATTTACAATCCCTAATCGTCCACCAATTGCACCAATTATCATCCATGTAAATAATGGGGATTCTTCCGAGGAGGAGTCTGAGACTGAGTCAACAAATCTTCCAAAAGGTTTCCATTCTCAACTGGATTCATTTCTAAAATCAGCTCGTGATGAACAATTTTCAACAATGATCAAACCTCCTGGACCATCCTCAACACCACTCCAACCTACCCAACTTATTCCGTCAAAATCAATCCTACCGAGCAAGCAGATTCCAAGCGGAGCTCCTCCTCCTCCTCCTTCACTCAAAATCAACTCAAAATCCAAGAATCCAACTTCTGAGGAAATCCTACGTTCTATACTACCTTTGGAGGGTGGAAATGGGTCACAAGTACTCTCCAAAATCCAAGAAAAAAGAGTGGAAACAAAAGAGGAGCTCTCACTGCGAGCTGAATTACTACGTGCTTCCCTTGTAAAGAAATTACAAAAGTTGGAGCTTGTCAAGATGGAAAAGGAGCTCAAATCCAAAAGGTTAGATTTTTACGATATACACATTAAGGTATATATTGATTAAAATGGGATTTTGCATGATTAATTTCAATTTTTTTTTGTGAAAAAATTCAAATCTCCCTTTTTTCTTCCTTTCTTCCCTTTTTTTAAATTCAAAATAGGACGGATACAATTGCTGAGCTCAAAAACCTTTCGGGAAAGATGAGTCAATTCTCAGAGAAGCGGAGTCAAGTGAGGGAGCTTGAAAAGGAGCGAAGTGGTATGTGAATTTGAAGGATTTCAGACCGTAATTTTGATATACGTCTTTCTAGCACTGAGGCTTCAATTATCTAAAGCGGAGGCTCGTTTGAGGACATCCAAGGGTGAGCTGAATGCTCTCAACTCTGGGATTCAAGCTTCTACAAAAGTGACGCTCAACCTTCGTAGAAGTTGTGTGGATGTTACGGAAAAATGTAAAGCACTTGGTGAGCAAGTGTTTAATTCTATGAATGAGACTACGCCTTCTGCGACTGCTGCTGCTGCTTCAAAGGGAGGAGCCCTACTAGAGATTACTCCTGGTCAAAATAAGCTAGTTTCTGGTCCAAAAAGAAAAAAATATACACTTCCACATGGGCATTTATCGGTTCAGCTTGCAAAAATGATTAAAGAAGTCCGGAATAAGATGATTGAAGCGAATGAGAGTCATCCACCTTCATCATTCCCTCCTAAAAAGCGTCCTCCACCACCACCAAGTGTTCAAGCACCCCCGGATAATCCCCGGCGTAAAGTTATTCTAGTCAATTCAAAAGGACTGACTAGATACTCGAGGGAAGCTCCTCCGAACGGTTCTCAACACCAGTATAAGATGGCTAATGTCCTCTCGCATGGGAATCCAGAGTTCCAGGGAGGAGAGAAGCGAGGGGGAGGTGGCTACACCCCATACCAATCTGTACTGAAGTCTATTTCTGGACGATCTGGAGATAATATGTATGATGATTTTATGGAATTTAAAAACATTTTTTTAAAAAAATTCATTTACTTTGCTTTTTATTTTTTTATATTTTTTTTCTGTTGGAACAGCGAGGGTCCTCCAACCAGATTGGATCCAATGCGTCCCCTGTGCATTTATGATCTTTGTGGATCAATTTGTGATACTCTTGGGTGTAAATTCCAGCATCTTTCAAAGGGAGGCGGTGGAGAAGATGGTGTATAAAAGAAAAAGTGCAAGGTAAATTAATTCAAAGGTACAATGGTAAGTGACCAGCGACCACTTTCCGAGCTTATTACGTGACAAAATTACGAGAATGTACACTTTATTGTGCAATGTGTGACTTACTGGCCAAACTGATTCAAAATGATTCAAAATATTGTATTTAATTTTGTACATCTTTTGTTAGAGCCTTAATTTAATACCTAAAACTCGTCTCCTTTCTTCCTCTACCCCTCTTTAAAAATTGTTTAATTTGAATCCATTATTTTTATTTAAACACTCGTTTTTTTCAAAAATTCAAAAAATTGACATTTCTTTTATTCTCTTTATTTTTACAATAGTAGTAGTATTACATATAGTATGTACAATATTTAAATAGTAATATCTACCTATAGGCTATAACTATAAACATGCATTTACATTTAATACTATACATGAGGTTGAGGTTTGCAAACTCTGGGCTAATGCATACCATTACATATTTAATTAGATTTATTTTCTTTGTACTACTACTACATATATGATTTGGGTGGTTTTGGGAATTAATTGATTTGATTTACCTATATATCTCCTCAGATAGGAAAATATAATCCAAAAGGAGGAATTGTGATTTAAAAATTCTTTCAAATTTACAAGTTTAACGAAGGGGGAGGGGACTGTTCAAGCTAAAAAAAATTGGACTGTTTTTGAGTGTGATTTTTGGATCTAATTTAAATCCAAAATGAATGGACGGTCAATCTACTACGTGGTTTGCGAATATCTTCTTCTTCAATCTTCCTAAGTATATATCAATCCTATCAACAATTGTAACTGAAAACAAAGCTACGCCTAATTTTTAAGTAGTATTAGTCAGTATTTAATTAAATAGCAAAATGTACTAGTACTTTAAAATACAAAAAAAAATATTTAAATGAATTGTAGCGACTACGAACAGTTGTAAAATATTTTGAGTTTAAATAAAGATTAAAAAAAGAATTTGATGACTTGTTTCCGTTCTTTTACGTACAATTTGCAATATTTTTTAATAGGTACATTAGTTTCGATAAATATTAAATAAATACCGTTATCGTAGTATATATTAGATATGCATAAATGACAGAAATTGCCAAATAAGCACCTTTAAGATATACTTTAAATATACCATAAACTATACCATATAAAACTACTACTAGTTTATTATACTTTTACTACTAGTTTATCTATAGACGATCTTCTGCTTGTAGAATCTCATGGAGAGGAGAGGATATAATGATTCTTACTTTACTACTTGATATATCCTTACCCTTTCCAGTAGTATAATTAGAAGAAGTACCCACCAGAAACCTCATTTTTCTCAAAAATATCTCACCCAAAAATCCAAAAATTGAAAGAGCACTTCCAAATAGAATCATATAAAAAATCCCTATAAGATTCTCATTTGAGAGTGCTTTTGGACCATCAAGAAGATTATCCTCGAATATTGGTAAAGTTTCAGTCTCCATTTCCCATTTGATCCTATCCGCTCTTACCTTTTCATAATCCATTTGAGTCCATTTACTAATTACCCCAAGGGCGAACAGGGAATTAATAATAGAGTCAAAATTATGACGAAATACTGCACGTTTTTCAAAGGCCCATCCAGAGGCATGTGGTGAGAAGGTTGCTTCCTAATTAATAGACATAAGGGATTAGCGGATGCTGCAATCTAGATCGGATCCCTGCCCTGTAGAATTATGGTTGTACCTGAGCAGAAAAAAAGGTATTTCTACGAGATCTGGTTGAAAAGTTCCGGAAAAATATGAATTCAGTCTGAGAACGGTCTAGAATAGACGCCAATTTTGATTAGGATTCATTTATCAACCTTTAGAGGAATATGTACTTACATGCTAAGCAGGCAAAGTCAAATTTGAGACCCTTGAGGAAGCATTGGACCTAATTTTAATTAATAAAATTAAATAATTCTAATTTAAGTAAGTATTTAAAAAAGTACTGGCTCTGGTTCTAAGCTCATTTTTTTCATCAATTTGACATAAACTGGATTATTCGAGGATTTAATATTATCGTAGACTGATCCTCCAATACCCGCTCCTATTTTTATATTATTTATGAATAAGAATTTAATGAGCATCAAGAGTCTAATATGTCAAACCCTCCATCCCCCATGAGAATTTCGAGTCTACAAGCTCATCAAATGTTTTTGGTGGATCTGTGACTGAGGGGAAAGTGAAGAATACTACGAGCTTGG
>JAAZTK010000155.1:0-27638 GCA_036507255.1 Megalothorax incertus | reverse complement strand
TTTTATTTTTTTTAGGGCTCGTACTTTCTCGTAAACTACGATATCTGCATCTACGCATTGTATTTCGCAACTAATCCTAAGTATGAATATTAGTCTATAAGTTAACTTTAGTATGAGTCTATACGATATGCTAAATTGCTAATATTAGTAAGCCAAGACATGTAAATACGATAACAAATTGAAATTCTAGGAATAAATGAATAAAATGAGTACATTTGTATTAGGATTTGAATTCAATTCTTGAACATACTTGTTTTTATTCAATTTCAGAAAGAAATAAGCCCAATCTAGCTCTTTTTGGTTTATTACAAATAGCAATTAACAAGATTAAGCTAGCTTATTCAAGGATATACATGTAGCTAGTAGGTAGAATATCATTTAAACTTTTTTTTATATAGAAATACATTTTGAAATCTAGGTAGACCTTATTAAAGATGATTAGAGGAATGCCAACAGACTCGAGTTTAATTAACCGGAACTAATGAATTGATATATGAGTAAATAGTGTATATCTCAGCTCAGATATTTGAAAATAGATTGATTAGAAGGAGCCTATCTCACTAATATTGTAATATGATTTGAAATGTAAATTATTGTAATTTTCTAATCTTGGGCTTTTTTTTAAACTTTTGTTCACATCTTGGCAAGTCACGGCTTAGCCAGTCCAATAACACCACAAGCAACACGAGCTCCAGCATGTCCAGTAGTCTTGCTGTCATCATGTCCACCTTTCCCAAGATCATCAGGGTCAGCATGAACAACCATTGTTCGTCCAACAATGTTCAAGGATCCACAGAGAGCAAGGTTCTTGTCCGTTAGATTGACTTTAGCAATCCCATCTCCACCTGCCTCCACATTCCCTGCGAAATCAAATGAGGAAAAAAAAATTAGAATACTTGTAGGAATTTTTAACTAAAATGAGCTCATACCCAAATCCCCAGCATGTCGCTCATCATCCCCTGGTCCACCGTGTGTCTTTCCGTGTGGATTGAAATGTCCTCCAGCAGATGTGCACCTAAAATTGTTCAAAAGTAAATATTAAAGGATGTCATGCTTAATTTTTCAGGGTCACTCTGACCCTCACGTACCCATCTGTCGTATCTCCCCATTCATGGACATGGAATCCATGAAGTCCAGGCTTTAGACCCTTAATTTCTCCAGTAATTGACACGGGCCCTTCTCCCTGCAATTAAATAAATGTCAAAATTAAATAAATGGAGGAAAAAAGCTACAAAAAAACTTACATCCTGGCTAAAATGAATGACACCTTGGACAGGTTCACCCTTGAGGACACAGACAGCTTTAAGAACCATTTTTTTACCACTTGCAGATGCTTTAAGGGGCTGCTTTGAGGGTGAGGTCGGTGATTTGCCGGTTTTACTAGGAGATCCTGCTCTGAGTTGCTTCCTCGGCGAGACTGGGAGCTTTTCTGTGTGTAGGAGGAATTCAAATTAAACAATTAGAGAAAAATGATCAAGTAAAATTTCCACAAACTTCTATGTTCTAGAATTTACATGCTAAGGATGGTAAAATTTAAATCCTATATTATTATGCTGTTAGGTAGATGTATAAGGATAGGGAAACGGCTAAATTATAAGTTTATAACAAGCAGAGTTGCATAATTCTGTTTCAAGGTCAGTTCTCAAGAGCAAAAAAAAGAGATTTAAATGAATACAAATTGTACCATACTAAACTAATCATACATTTGCCTAATTAAAAGCAATCGCTTACCTTTCCCCTTATCTTTATCAGCCATTGTCAATTGGCTAAAATATTAGTTTTTGCTAATTCAATTAAAAAAGCCAGAAAAAAAGCCGGCCCAGAAGCCCCATGCAAAATAATTATTATTATTATTAGAGCTTTATTGTCTTTAATGTTTTAGATCAAAATAGATCTAGTTTTCAAACATTGACGCGATAATACACAAAAAATGCCCAATCCTTGCCTATTCAATTGACGAGTGACCCACAATCAATTTGATGATGGTGACGGCTGAAGTAAATGACCTCGTGACCTCGTGAATCTTAAAAATACGTTTTCAAAACGTGTCAATTAAAATTCCTGAAAAAAAACGACGAATTCGAGAGGAAAAATTTTCTGGTTCGTGTCAAAAGAGAAATCCTGCGCCGTTTTTTGCGGGAATTTCAAAATTGGAAAAAGTTTGGATTTTTTCCAATTTTTTTTTAAAAAACGTTTTTAGATAATTTTTAATTAGGTTTATTTTTAAATTAATTAATTGCTGATTAAAATCAAGTGAGGTAATTAATTAAATCCTCCATAAAACGAGGAATTACTCCATCCACGAGCTGCGATTTCAAAGCAGGTACGAGAATTTACAAGAATTTCCAAAATACCTTCAAAATGACATGTCTATTTTATATATTTATCGAATTTAGGCAATGTCAAAATGAGCTAATTAAAATTTATTAATTCTGTCTAATTAAAGGGCCATGAAATGATCTAAATTGAACCGGAAGTTGGAGAACTGAAAAAGCAATTACCCACAAATTATGGACTTTCAAAATTCCCTTCTACAATTAGAGACGAGTGCACGGATTCTTTTGGTAATTTTTTCATCCAAAATGCTTTTAATTGGGTAATTTTAATTAATTTGTATGACCAAATGCAATTAGGCATCTCCAACGGAGGTAACAAAAGATGAGAGGAATTCCGCAGAGTCTGTCCTACTTTCATTTCGAGAAACTCGACATGCATTTCCTCTTTGTAAATTCATTCTCGGTGAGATTTATTTAAAAATAATTGTTTTTTTGACGATTTAAAATGAATTTTTGTCAATCTCCGTATTTTTAGAACACTGTTCAAATGAGATTATTCTATTTGAAACGGCGGAAGTACTCCGGAATAATTTAATTCAAGATTGGTCCAAAATCCCCGAAGAAGAGATTATATATCTGAGCAATCTCCTCCTAAATATACTTCTTCATAGGAAAGAACCCTCTACCTACTCTGTATATCGAAGGCTATCATCTGTAATTGCTCTAATTGTCAAACACCAAAGCCTCGTGAACGATGGAACTCAACGCCTTCAACTTGTCCAATTTCTCCTCGGGAATTTAAAAGGGACTGGACCTAATTTTATTGCAACTTGTGCCCTACTGGATGCCCTTCTTAGCGAGCATCAGTATGCTGTAAATACAACGGATCCTTCCCTGTAAGTCCATATAGTACTCGAAATAAAAGTTTTGCATAATTTTAATATCATTTATATCTTTGTAGGACTTATGAAATGCATTTTGCTGCAAAAAAGAATTTTGAAAATGGAGAACTTTTACTCATATTTCGATCCTGCCTCTCATTTCTTCACGACTATGAACATACCCAAGAAAGCTCTCGATATCTTGATCATATTCTTAAACTCGTTGAATTTATCCTTTATTGGAACTTTGTTAAATTGAATCTACCAAAAAGGGTAGCAGCTGTGATTGAAGCTGATTCTGCACCATCTTTTAAACCCCCCAATTCTTGGTCTGAACTAATGGTGGAAGAGAATTTTATTTCAATATTTTTTGAGATACATTTTAAAGTACGGAAAGATGAGGATTTTGTTCTTCGAACCATCAACCTTATGATTCAGCTCATTTCAATGCATGGTCCACTTGTTGCAACAAAAGAATCCCGTGTGACCTTCCTATCTAGGATCTTACCATCATTTACCACTCTTCTCGAGATTGGCCAACATCTTCCATTTGAAACTCTTGGTTTGAGTGATGTAAGTTTTTAAAAAAACAATTAAAATTCTGATTTACATTAAAAACATTTTGTTTTTTAGGTCATAAGAAAAATCCTACTCTTTCATCGTGCTTCAACCCTAAGTTGCCTCCCTTCCCCCCTCATTGAACGTTTCTTTAAAGCTATAGGACATTTCTCCTGTCATATTATCCAACAAAGTGCGATTGAGGAGGCATCCTGCTCGGTGGATGATCGGATTTATCGAGATTCTCTTACACGTGTCCTTGAAGCTTGGATGAACATCCTTACAGACTCTGACTCTCTGCCAAAAACCCTTCTTTATGATGTGATTAAGCAGATTTTTGATACATATATTTTTGGTCACATTTCTCCTCCAGAAGGGTTTCGACCTCCACCTCAAGAAGGGTCTGAGGATGATCTGGATGAGAATAATGATGGAGATTTGATGCAATTCAACGATCAATTACAAGCCCTTGGAGTTATTGGACGTTTTATCCTACCACATTCAATCCCGCTTGCCACCAACCTCCTCACCTTTAAAACACAAGCCCTACAGGCTCAAATATCAGCCCTGACAGCCGGAAATGGAACCCCTGAATCCCTTGTAAATATTTACGAAGATCTACACTGGACTCTAATTATTAGCGGCCATATCCTAGCCTTTGATGCACTCTCGGAAACTAATTTAATTCCAACTGAAATTATTGAATATTCACTCTCATTTGAAAGCTCACCACAAGCTTCTATTTCTGCTGTTGAAAGCTCACTCCAATTCCAACCTCTACCAGACGGGAATTCAATAGATCCAATAGTTAGGTATACAAAATCCTACCACAATATATTTGTAGATATCACTTATTAATTTGTGCATTAATTTGTTTAAAAATTACCCCCATTTTAGATTAATCTGCTGTGTTTTCGCATTAAATGAGCTGGAACGGAAGCTAATTGGTTCAAACCTGGGGCATTTGTTGAGTACAGAAGTAGTGGCAAATGTATCTTGGTTTATTCAGCGTTGGGCCCAGACTTATTTCCTTATAAATGAGGATTATTACGGATCTGTAAGTGTCCATTTTGTACAACTATATTAAATACAACTATCTATATTCTATTTTAAATGTTTAATTTTAATTGAATTTGGATTTTTAACAGATAAGCCCGTGTTATATTTCCGCTTGGGGTATTCTTATTTTTTATCTATTGATAAAAAAGGTATTTTTTAATTCACATTTTGATTAAAATATAGGAACTGGATCCTCCCTTATTGTACCCCTTCAGAATGCACTATTCCGCCGAATTCGCGAGGATTTGATGAAATTTAATGGTGATTTTGAAGTAATGGGAAATACGATTAATCTACTCCTTGCAATTGTGGATTCTAACAAAAAGTAATACAAAATTAATATTTTATTTTATTAAATTCACACATTTACATGTAAATTTCAGGGCTGAAATTGCAATACAAAGCTCTGAATTAATCCCTTTAGTCTCCCTTGCAAATCAAGTGGGACCAGGTCAATACTCAATGCCCAATGAGCATTATCGCAAGTTTTTAAGGGCCATCGTAAGCGTTGGAAGCTTCTGTGAGAATCAAGAGAACCGAAATCAATATTGGAGCTCTGTTCTTGACCCTTTAATTGGACGATTTCGGAACTGTATGTCACTACCAAATGCTCAAAAGCATAGGGATGATGTACGTCTTGAACTGGCTTATGTTATGAGTGGATTTATAGGTAAATTAAAGCTTTGAATTAAGATTCACATGCATTTTTTAATAAAACTAAATATTTTTTTGAATCTTTAAAAAAAAGGAACTGCAATGAGTCTACATTCAAGGATTGCTTCAGCCTTATATGAAAAATTACGTGAAATTGTGGTTCAAACTGGAAATGTCATAAATTCATTTCATAATTATATTGATATTGTGGATCTCTGCCTCGAGTTCATTACGGAGCTTGCAAAACGTTCCCTCTCCTATCTCTCTCAAGCAGAAGCCCTAACTCTTTACGAAGTATTACTATTTACAGATATCTAAAAATACAATTACATATCTATTTATTTTAATTGTTTAAAAAATAGGCTGCAATGGAAATGGTTAAAGCGTATACGGGTCATGCAAAGGGGAGGGTATCTGCAAACAAAAAGAATGCCGAGGAAGAATCTTATAATGATCTTGTACATCTCCTGGATATGCTCACCTGCCTTCTAACCAAAGACTTTTTAGACCTAAGCCCTGAAGCACTTTCACCCGAGACAGAGTCACCTCAACCCCGAATTTCCGCATGTCAAGTATCACTTTCTGGACTGAGTATTGTACTACCTTTGATGAATGCGGATCTACTTCAATATCCTAATCTTTCCAGTAAATACTTTAGACTGGTAAGGATATCCGCATTATACACTATATACCTTGCGTAATCCATGCTAATTATTCTCTTTTTTTCATTTTATAAAAATTAGGTTGCTTTTCTAAGCGAACTTCATGCAGATAAAGTCCTTATGATTCCTCCAATGATGATTAAAGTATGCAAATATTACTTTATCGTATATTAGATAAGATATGGTATTAAAATTAACTTATAAATCCCAATTTCAGACACTATTTGAATCCGTGAGTATCGGTCTACAGGGTACAATTATCGAGAGCTTTGGAAGTTGTTGTGAATTTATAAATGCAAGTGTTTTTATTTTTAAAAAAGCAAGTATTTTTTAAATTATTTATTTTTATTTCCAGTGTATTGGTCTTCATATTGCCCGGAATTCCCTTCAAAGTCATCCAGTATCGGAATATTGTCGGCCTTTCCTCCGTGTCTTTTTGGAAATGATTTTGGCTTCAAAAGTGAATAAAGACACGATCCCACATATCTCTTCAGCCCTATTTGCAACAATTTCAGCATTTAATGACTCCTTCCTTGAGCTTGCACATCAACTAATTAGTTCAAGAAAAGGGGAATCCTCACAGCAGGCTATGCAAGAAGCATTTAATAAATTAACAGAGAATTTGAATATGATTGGGGGTGGGGATCGGTCGAGTCGAGCCAATTTCAGGGAGAGATTAGAGTCTTTTATATTTGCAGCTCGTGGTTGCCTCGATTAATGATAAATTGAAGATTAATCGAAGGATTCTTCTAAGGCTTACTAATACAATATCTGATAGATTGGGAAAAAATGGATATTTTAATTAAAAAGAAAGTGGTTTATCTTTGTAATACTAATGTCTAATTACAGTTACAATAAGTCTTATTTATTCAGCTACAATTAATGTTATATTTACCTACCTACCTACTTTTAATAAACCCTTTGTACTTTAATAAAATCCAATTAAAAAGAATAAATTTTGAGCAAAAAAATTGGGGCTCGCATTGATATAGATTGTCCATTTGGGGTATTGTTTTTTTAAATAAGAGTAATTCATTTGCACGTAATTTCTTTAAAATCTTCCACTTAAGACTCCCTATAGGTCATCTACTTTGTAAATATTACGATACTTATTACAATATTTTTCTATCTACCAGAAAGCATTGTAAAAAGGTTTAGGAATGTAACCATAAATATAATAAGCTTTAAATTCATAATATCATTGACTTGTGACCTATTTAGTAGGTATTGTTTTAATAGCCGGGTAAGGTCGGTCTTGTGTAATTTAAATCTGAAATATTAGTCGAAAGGATGGCTCGTAGTAAAAAGGGCCGGAGGAAGAAGGGTGGACGTCGAGGGAAGGGGAAAAAGGGTCCCAAGATCACATTCTGTCTTGCTCCAAACGAGATGACTCGGAAGCAACTCCTTCCTCTCATCAAAAGAATGATTGTAAACCTTGCTAGAATTATTTAAAACAAATTAGCATTAGCTGTAAATAATAATTGATTTTATTTCAACCCTAGGATGAGATGGCAGTGGAGAAGGATGAGAGGAATTTCTTTCTTCTAGAGTCAGAGCGTCTCTTCTCATTTTGGAACATCCTTATTGAGCGACTCGTAATTGAAAAAGAACGATCCTCCGCATTGGAATCTAATCTGGCTCAAGTTTAACTGAAATTTTGATTTTTTTTTGACTGAAATGGGTATTTTAGCTCTTAATTCATCCAAATTAATTTCAGAAAGAGCACGAGGGGGGTCAGGTTGAAGAGGAGAGTCGAGGGAAGTTGAGGGCACTCCAAGCTAATGAGACTTGGAAGTTGGGTGCTATTCGGCTCCTACATTTAAAGAAGATGCGGATTGTTCAAGATGAGATTTGGACACTTTATGGCATGATGCGAGAGAATAATACCCGGAGGAAGTCCATTGTGTCTCAAACTGTGCTGGGGCTTTACGAGACCTTGAGGAATTTAAAAATAGAGCATAATTCAGAGGTTGTAAGGGTCCAGAGGGCCCTCCAGGGGGAAATGCGCTACGCAGAGATTGAGGAGGATCAAATATTTACAGAGGAGGTTGAAGGTCGAGAGAGGAGCCTCCGAGACCAAATAGGATCCCTTCGAAAGAGGAAGGAGGATCAAATCTCTCAAATGTTTAAGATTCATGACCGCCTTTACATTAATGCAAAGACATTTTTCAATGACATCACCGGAAATAATATGGAGTATCTTTCTGGGCTTGAAGCGGAAGTGCTTCGACTCAAAGAACGTGAGACTCGGCTGAGGAGGGAGCTGAAGAGAGCTCTTGAAGACCGGAAAGGTGTCCAGACTCCTCTCCAATTCATGGAGGATCAAATGGAAGGTTGGGAGAGAGGCTTCGGACTTGAGGAATATCAAAAGATTGTAAGGAGAAAGTTGGTGGAGCTTCAAAGTAAGAAAGAGACCGTTGTCAAATATGAGAGATCCCTTGCTCTGGCAAATGAAACCCTCAGGCAAAAGATTGAGATCGCCAAAGGTGAGAAGGATGCCCTCAAGGGAGGGATCCTAACTGGATCGCTGGAGCAATCACGAAGAAGACATCTTCAAGAGATAATTCATAAATTAAGAGGTGCTGGAGATTGTCAATAATGATTGTTTGGCCTTGTAAAGTGTGAAATAAACATGTATTAATAGTCTAATTTGCCTAAGAATTAAATTGAACGTTGATTTAGCCGTAATTCGAGAGAAATGGGACATAATTGTGTGGTCTGACGATGTCAAACTAATTAAAAAGGTATAAAAACAATTATTGAAGACCAACTTTTTTTTACAAAAATAAAATGACGAGTTTTATTCAATTTCCTCACTACATTTAGCTTTAAAGGTTCGACATGGGGCGAGTCGACACGAGGTCAATTAGAGAATAGAGACCTTTAAATCATTCATTATCAAAATGCTAAATCATATTCAATTCCTTAAATACCTAGTTAGAATTCTAGCAAATAATTGCAATAAAATATACGAGTTTTCATAAATTAAAAATTAGACATGAACTTTTCCGCCGGCGTTGACCTCTGAATTGGAGTGGGGACGCTGAAGACACCCATTCTGCCATAGACATCCACTGCCCTCACCGCCAAGTGGTACCGGAAGCCATGCTCAAACTAATTAAAAGATTAGCATTGAATTGGGAAAAAATTGACATTTTGTTTAATTTAAAACAGCTTACATTTCCAATTATTTTGCACATTGAGAGGGTCTTGAAAGGGACGCTACGGATCAATTTCCAGGGGCTGCTGTCCGGGGTTCTATCCTTCTGAATGCACGCATGGATCTCAAAGCAATCAACCTCGGCATGGTCCAGTCCAAGAGGAATACTCCACGAGAATTGGAATCTGCCACCGGTCAGTTCCCTTCCATTTAGCTAAATTATTTCATTTTATTTTTAACATTTACTCAGGAGGAATCGTTTAAAAAATATATTACAAGCAAAGGCCTTGGAGGAGGCAATAGTAGGTCCGCTTGAACGCTCTTCTTCCCAACTTTCCGGAGGCTCTTGAGCCTTTTGGTAACCTCTGCCAAGTCCATGTCAATTTTCCGAAGTCGGGGTTTATGAAAATGCGGATTTTTTAGCAAAATTCGGGATTTTTGAGCAAAAAATAAATAATCCAATTCATTTGAGATTCTTGTTTTAAAACGGAGTGGTATTATAGAAACAAATGTGCTTTATTTTGAATATAAATCTCGGTAAAATGCTTTATAAAATTAATTAGCATAAAGATAAGCAGTTGGTGATCTTTGGGGTCTCCCTCAGCCATCAATTCCTCCTCAAAGCCATGCCCAGAGTGGTCCTCCAAGTGGTACTCCCACCAGAATTTACCGAATCCCCTCGTGGTAGGCCAAAGGTGAGGGTTGATTCCTCAACGTCGACTCCCCACCACCAAATGAAGTTGTAGCACGTGAAGGTAGCAGCAGTTCCTGAAATCGGAGGGGAAGATCGGTTTTTCGGGGGTAGTGCGGGTATTGGATTTTTTGGATTGTCATTCATGATTAATATGGCCTTGTAAAGCGTGAAATAAACATGTTTTAATAGTCTAATTTGCCTTAGAATTAAATCGAACGTTGATTTAGCCGTAATTCGCGAGAAATGGGCCATAACATGGGAGTTAATATGATATTTCCACACTTTGGGCAGCTTCTAATCTTAATATTGATAGCCTCCATCCCTTTTTCAGGGTCAAATCCATTAGGGGAGGATTTAAGACTCATATCCACCTCTGAGATTTGCCCCAAGGATGAAATTCGGGGTGGAATCTGTTCTAGATTGGCACCAAGTCAAGGGAAATACCCTAAACAGGCCCCAGCGTCTTCCCCCTGGAGGATATTTACCTGGAATACCACTATAAGACCTCTACATAGTCAGCCAAGTAATTATGTACAATATGCTAAATTTTTTTCAGCTAAAATTCACTGTAATATAGTCATTCTGGGATCCTTTGATGGGACACAAGTGTTCAAGGGGCTCCTTGTGACAGCTAGAGCTCAGAATGGTCGGAAGATTGTCGGGCATTTTGAGCCATCATTCGGAATGGCTCCAATATGCTGCTCAGGGTCTCCACTTCCGGTAAAATCTCGCAAATTTAATCTGATTTTTAAATATTTGGACTCTTTAATAATTTAAGAACCTCCTCGAGTCAACTAGCATCCTCGAAAAGTTAAGATTACCAAATATAACGGTATTATGGACTGCACCTATTGATTATCTAGGTCCAGTGGTCATTGTGTAAGCTACTGGAGGATTTAATAAATCTATCAATTTATTAATAATTTAATTTCCGATCTCAAGGGCTACTTTTTGGAAAAGTTCCCGGATTTATTGGCAAGAAATCGAGTCGACCCCGATCCAGGTTGTCAAATAACTTGGATATCCGTACCTAAACTTCTATCTGTATATTTATAGGTATTATATTTATCGATAGGTTAATTTTAATATAAGTCTAAGAAAGTAACAAATTCCATCCTAGTGTGCTTGAAATAAAGTTTATTTCCAAATATCGTACAAAATAATTTAAATATATTTAATATTATCCGTTTTTTTTAAAATCATCAAGGTCAAAATGTCATATATTTAATCCTAGTTGTTCGGAAATGTTCAAAATCTTCAATCCCATAAGATTTCAATGACCTCCGGATTCGAATTAAGTCTCCTATAACTCGTATTCGGATCCTCTTTAATTTGTATAGCTTCTGATGATGAATTTAAATTACTCATTTATTTAAAAAATGATTGAATATACTCGTGTTCCCGATATCAAATTGATCCGATTAGTTCGAGTGGCGTTGACATCCCTGAGAAGTTGGGTTTGCTTCCTATTGATATTCCCGACTTTGGATTAATATAAAATGTAATATGAATTCAATACCTGATGACCTCTTCAAGCTGCCCCAATTGAGTCATGAATTTATAAGCGTAAAATAACAATTTAAACTGTTTAATAAACTTGACCTCCATTTGATCCATGTTTATTTTGATCTTTTTGAGGGGAGATTGGATTCCGGATCTCGAAAACAATACCTATAATTTCAATGCTAAGATCCTGATTTCAAGTAGAGACCCATTTCCAAATTTTTCCTGAATGAATATAGTCTGAATTGGGATTTTTATTTATATAAATAAATTCCCAAGTTTTGTGTAATTGTCGCAAAATTGAATAATGAGCCTTTGTTCTAATAGTAAAAATTAATTGTAAATTCTAAAAATAACTAGTTTCTTAATGAAGCATTCCATACTTTCCAATTTATTGTATTCTGGATGGGACGAAAAAATCAAAATGCCGGAATTTGGGATTGGGTGGGCGGGAAATTTGAATTTGGGCGGGAAATTTAAATTTTGGCGGGAAATTTGAATTTTGTGCGGGAAATTTAAATTATTGGCTGGGAATTTAAATTTTAAATTAAAGAGAACGGGCTTTCTACACGGTGAACCCGTTTTATTTTATTTCACATTTGACATCAATATTTAAACATGTATATTTACAATACATGACCGTAGCATGTAGGATAAGTCGAATATTGGTACTCAAAATACTAATTTACGAGTACCCACTCCATTTTAAGATGTATTTTGATATTCAAAGGTAGGGACATCAAGTGCAGGGTTTGTAGCGAAGAAATTAAATGGCTTGAGAGTAAATCCACAGCTCCTTTGAATATAAAATAAAGGGTCAAAGGTCAACAAATCTTATTATGTATTAATTACTCGCATGGCATGACGGGGAAGTCTTCAACTCGGGGGATATGCGTAATCTGCGATAAAATTCAGGTTTAAAACATGAAATATGACCTGTTTCTACACAGATAAATTTGAAATCTCACCCCGAAGCAATGCCAAAGGACAAGGTCCTCATTCTCAAGGTTCATATCATCCTTATCTTTGGTCCAAGCCGGAAGTCCATCTCCTCCTCGACTTTGGTTGACGTATAATCCGGCAGCATAGAGTTGATCTTCATTATGAGGTGTAACCCAAAGGGATCTCGTGGCAAATCCTGCTCTAATCCTCGGAATGGTGCCCTCATTCGCGAGCAAAGGCAAAGAAGTACCACCAGGAACAAGCTTCCAAGCTATAGGGCAATGTGAATTCTCATTGACCTTTACCGGATGGCAAATGTCCCAAGTTCTCCTTTAAGTCAAAAAAAAATGCTTGAAAAATGACCCTCAATTTCATAAACTTTTATACCCGGTTAATGGGGAGAGTTGACCATATTCCTCAGCCATCCCTAAATTCTTAAGGATGACTTCTTTTGTGGTAAACCCTTGGCCATGGGGGTTCTCTTCGGATGGAGCTTGAGGAATTATGTCCACGGATTTGACATAATTTTTCATAGATCCATCAATCATCGGATCAATTCTCACACAGACTGGACGCGTATGATTTAAAAAAGATCATTTTTTAAGTGTTAATGCAAAATTAAATGTTTTACAAATATGCTGATGGTATTGGGCTCCAATTCCAGGGGCGAGGACAACGCCAGATCCGTAGGTACCTCCGGGTTCCCCTATATAATTGGTGCTAACAATTCCTGTGGCTTTAACCTCAAAAGAAATATGTCCATCTTGCGCAAATTTCCAAAACATGCCATAATCATACTTTTAAAAAACAATTAAAAAATTAATTAATCATCACTCTTTCATGCCCTATCGTATTACATTGTCGACAGACACCATGATTTGTAGGATAAGCTTCCGGGAACGAACACAGCAGCTTTTACCCGTATTAGTATCAGTATGCTTCCACAAAATTCCTACATCCTCCTCGTGGAGGCAAATTGCGTTCTTGATGGTAATAGGAACTCCGGAAGGGTCATTCAAAGTCGCATCAAAATATTTAATTGACCCAAGGCAGTCACAGCCCAGCTCAAGGGAATTGGCGCAAAATCCGAGCCCAACATCCCTGAAATATTTGTATTTTTAAGTTATATTTGAATCAAAATAATTTATAAATTTAGAACCCAGCATCAAACGCCTATAAATTCCAAAAAAAAACCAATTTTTAAAACAAAATTTGATTAAAATTAATAAAATTTGAAAGAACCTACATTCTTCCGATGGAATGGTGGGCGTGGATCTCTGAAAAATACAATATTTAATTAAAAATGCAATAAAAATACCCAAAATTCAGATATTAATACAAATCGAAGGATTTACCCGTAAGGAACAGTCATTTCCTATTGAAAATAAATAATTTGATAGGAAAAATGTCAATTTTTATCAAAAATACCGAAACGGAAGCTCGATAAATGATAGGTCGAATGTCAGGGCCATCCTGGTAGCAAATGTGATGGAGGACCAGTCCCTCACGATAGTTGAAACTACAATAATTAAATTATTAATTTTTTAAAGCCCTTAATTGGCGTTTAAACCTGATCCGGAATGAGAATTTTTGCCATTCAATCAGATTCCCATCAACTGTGAAGCTAGGGCCTTCTGGGGATATTATTTCCAGAGGTCTGACATCTTTCCTCAGGGGTATTTTGATGTGGTCAGGGTCATAGTTGATTGGCTCTTTTGGTAGGATTGTTTTGACATTCCTTTTAGGCGTGAATTGATCATGTGCTGGAACATCTTCGATCCGAACCACGACCCCACTCGTCAGATTTACAACTGGATGGTGAAATTTGAATATTAAGAATGCTAGTTTTAAAGTAAAATGCCCTACTTGCGACAAAATCCAGGGGGTGAGCATAATGATTGTCCTCGGGAAAGTTCCTAGCGTACAAATAAATCTGGAGGTAGCGGCCATTCTCTTCAAAATCCGGTTCAAATTCAGTGGAGCCAAAAGCCCAAGGATCGATGAATATTAGGTCCATATTGGTCAGTCCAAGTTGATGACATCTTGCGATGACATCAGGGTTTGTCCGAATAATTCTCAGCGCATCTTGACCTTCTTCCTTACTGAAGCAAGGCTGATTCCCCAGAGGCACTTGAACTTCACTCTCGATGACTTCATCCGTCAGATTAACGTGGACTTCGAAAACTCGTCCGGTTGGACGGTCGAGGAGGACGGAAAATGATTTCCGAGGGATGTCAAAGTTGGCTCCATTGAGGAATGGGAGGAGGAGGTCCTTTGGGGGTTCTGAGCGAGTAATTGCGTTAAAGACAATGGATGTGGAGGAGAATTTTGGATTCTTCCGGATGATTTCTGCTGTTTTTCGTACTTCATCTGGGCTTAGAGGATCAAGTGGGTGGGAAGTACTCATTTTGGACAGTTTTGGGTGGATTTTTTGATGTACTAAATATCCATAAAATGTTCCAAAAAATATCTCTGGAAATTATTTTGATATCCTTCATTAATTATTAACTAAATTGATAAATTATAAATAATTATGGATGACAAATGGTCCAAACGGTCAGAGCGTCCGAGTGTCAAAAGTGGCTAAAATCTGCGAATTGACCGCCAAAGTTCTTACGAAATCCATTCGATTCAAAAATTTCATTTTTTGTCCCAGAATTTTTAATTTTTACGAGGTTTTTTCATTGAATTCTTCGAGGTCAACGAGGTCAACAATTTGGTAAGTCGTTGATTAATATGTCAGCAGTATCCGCAGTTAAAATTCATGTCCCTGGACAGCCCATTTAAAAAAATTGCATTAATTTTTATTTTTCAGAAAAATCCCAAATTGACGCAATGTCGCTATCCAAATTGGGTTCCACTTCCGGTCCATCGTCACAAGTAAGGGGCTATTTAATTTATTGCACTTATAATTCAATTCATTGCGTATTTGCCTAATTAAATAGGTCTCTGTTGATGGCCAGAATCCCTGCTCTGAAAAGCAGCACCCATTGCTTCTTCCAACCGTAAATTAAAAATCCCGATACTTTTAATTAATTAATTAATTAATTATTCTATTTCTCTCCAGGTTCTCGACACCATCTTCTCCTACCTCACCTTGAAGGATCTCAAAAGTAGCCGTCTCGTTTGTAAAACTTGGAGCGAGATTGGTGTCCCAATTATTGGCCGAAAGCAGTTGAAGCCTGTCTCGTTTTCCAGCATCCCTTACGAGGATTTCCTAGCTCTGAAGCAAGAATTTATCAAATACCCCAACAAGGTCAAGCTATTTCAAGGATTTGAGATCTTATGGGATGAAATGAGCTCAATGGTCTATTGCAATTTCCTCGCGTCATTCAAACCAAGTCAGCTTGCCATTTCTGATGGAAATGTCCATGAACCATCGGCATATTTCGTACGCCTCTTACAACCTGTCCTGAACACTCTCACCTCCCTTAGCCTGAACATCTGGAAGGGATCCGACTCGTGTGCCTCGTTCATTACCCTTTTGAATAATTTGACAGTTCTACAGCCCCTGACCTTAAAAGAACTTAACGTATCGATATATCAAAGCGATGGGGATTTGTCCCCGAAACAATTATCGGACTTTTTTCGAGCCTTTGAGCGAGTTTTGGATCGCCAGAATCAAACCCTCGTCAAACTTGCATTTGATTTAGGTTTTAAATTTAAACCTCGACTTGGAATTAACTTTGGGGGTATCCAGCTTCAGCTGCCCATCTTTCCTCAGCTTGAGCACCTCGAACTGGGACTGAAAATGTCAGAAAGCGATGATGATGACGATGATTACTCTTTTTCCCTTTTGGCCCCTTTCGACTTTTGCGTCAAATTTCCTCAAATTGTCACACTGCAACTCGCGGATTCATTTGTGTCCAAAATGGAGGAAACCCTTGAGTTAACCAGAGGACATCCTTTGAAAAAGTTAAGAATTTTGTGGGGAGGAGGTTTTGAATTGGAGGTTGGTGAAGATCTCTTCCATTCCATATATTCGAGTTTCCCCTACATTGAGAAATTCACCGCTCATGATGACATAACCGAATTCCTGCTTAATGCTGGGTCACAAACTTGGGTGGACACGCTGAGGAAGCTCGAGATGGTTGGTCTTCCCGAGGATTTCCATTTTGGTCATTTGAAAAGTGAGTCGATTAATTAGAGTTTTTATATATACTTGTACAAACAAATTAATAATTATATTTAATACAATATTGTATTTGTTTTAGAGCTAGAGTATATTCACTACAAAGTCAAAGAAGATATCGAAGATGTTGAACGCCATATCTTAACCTTGATTGAGATCCATTCGCAACTACCTCAGCTCAAGGGCTTCAAACTAACTTACCTTTCTGTAATTATAAAATTTATATTCCATCCATCTTTAGATGGATTAATCATTAAAATATAATTACTCAATTTTAATTTAATTTATATTTTTAATTAAATAGACGGTTTCATCAGAGCAAAGGAATGAGATTCAAGAAGGGCTCCCAACTCAATTACAAGCAATCCTTACCATCGATGATTAATGATTTATATCTACTTATACATAAGATTATAAACCAAACTATCGTTTATACTGTACTGGACTTACAGATAAAATATCTAATTCTTTTCTGAATTTTTCTCCATTTCAATTTAAAGTAATGTTTTTTTCCTTAAAATTTAAACCCAACAAAAAGATTAACGTCAATGAATTTTTTCAATGTTTAGTGTTTATAGATCTACTAACACGATACTATATATTCTATATTGTATCGTACTACTTAATATTCAATATATTTCCTTAATATTTAACTTTATTCTAAATATTATATTCTAATACTAATAGTCTACTACTACTATAAAGTATAAATGTATACTTGGGATTTTGGATTTTTTAAAATAATAAATTCACTAAAATTTGTATCACAAAATGCTTGATGACCTATTTTATAGAAAGCTTTAATTTAGGATTAATTAATCTTAAATTAATTTGTCCAGAAGAAAGTTGAGGAAAGTTTATAAATTCTCTCAAAATTTGGGCCCATTCCGTACGAGTGAATTCTCTGAAGGGAATAGATAGCAGTAAATGTATAGGATCTTATTTTGGAGATAATCGTTCCACTTGGCTATTAAAAGCTGATTTATCTAACATGTAAAGCATATAATTTCACATTTATAATTAGAACAGCCACAAAGGTGAGCTCGGCTCAGGTGTGCTCTTGTGTAAAGAGCATCAAAATGTCAAAAATAGATCTATTGATGAATGCTGGGTCACTCCTCACTCTCGTGGGGATTTGCACATGTCCCATAAACCCCTCCAAAGAGCAATCAACCCATAAAAGCATCATTTTTAGGGGTGGGTAATTAAAAGGGCTTGACATGAGTGCGACCGAAGCTAATTGGAAAGTGCATATTTGGGATTTTGATTGGGTGGAAATGGCCAAATGTGAATTTCGGGTCATATTTTTTTAAATATAAAAAAAATAAATGTGTGAATCGATGTTTATCATGCAAGAATTCCATACAACTTCATCTGGCAAGTGTTGGAGCGTAAAAAAAATGAACAAATTGCTGATCTTGACTCTCTAGGATTGAATGGAAGGGTGATAGGCTGATAAGGGGATTGGATTAGGAGGCTCTCGATGAGTAGAGACTCTCCAGATCGACCATAACCTTTGGAACCCTTGATATCTTTGCAGCTAATCCCTTGCTATTTCCAATTGCTCGCCTTCTCATTCATTCTCTGACTGCCATTTCCACCACTTTTTTATCTACATCTTCCAAAGTCATGAACTCTAGCTCTCCTGAACAGTGACAGCTACTCCCAATGCCCTAACCATCATCATTAGATGGACAGACGGATAATATGCCAATAATTTCGCCCAACCAGCTGTGTAGGAGGTCGCTCGAGTCTAGTTCAAGATCGGAGCCAGATTTTTTGAGTTGCATTGTGGCTCGACATCAACTCCTGAATAAATATAGGTTCGCTAATCGGAAGACTATGCAAATTATATGGGATTCTGGAATCCTAGATAGATAGATTGTGTGGAAATGGATGGGGATTAGCGAGCTATTTAAATTTCAATAGCTTCCTCTTCCTCTGAGGCTCCTCGCTTTGTTTTTAAAGGTGCTAATTGTGTATGGCTAATCTGCAATACTAATTCCTGAATCTACTCCAAACTAATTAACCTTCCAAATCTAATCAGAGTCTCGCGGTCTATTAAGATATAGGGTTCGAGGGGAGCTCGGCCTTAAAGTAATTGCTTTTTCCCCCGGTATATAATCTTATCGCATGCCGATAGGAATTGGCGGTGAAAAAAAAGCTCACAAATCAGAGTTTGTTGAAAAGGGGAACGCCCTCCTGGGGACCTGGAACTGCAGCAGGTCCTGGAACGCTTTTGTAAAAATTGAAATAATTGAATTCAACCAGCTCCCGGCTTCAAATCTCATTTGGGAATATCTAGTAGGTACCTAACATATTGCGGAATCCAGATAAAAAAATTCCAATCAAAATCCTTAAGGTCAAAACTTTAAACAAAGTTTTAGAGCTCCTCGCTCAATAATTTGGCTAATAATATTTGTATAGTTGAAGATTATTCAGCCCATGTTTTTTCAGCCCACACGTTCATGGCTGGGCTAGCTAGCTTACCACCACCACCACCTCCGGCCGGCCTTCCTCCTCTCATCGCTAATCAATCTGCCTTAAAGGAACACAAAAGGAGTTATGGGGAGTGAGCCCAAACTAAAAGAGTTTATGGATTATTGAGGGATGCAACTTTCAACTTGAGATTCATTATTATTGGGGCTTGTACTAGTACTACCTCGAATTGTTTGCACCGCTTACACCGAGAGAAACTTCAATTAGCTACATATTGCAACCTCTGTAGTTCCTCCTAAAAAAGTTTTACAAAGGGTGGAGTCCCCGCAGCTCATCTTCTCAAATGTTGGAACAAAAAAAGCCGAATTTGAGGACGCTCAAAAGGGCCATTTCCCATCATTTAACTCTCTAAAGTCGTTCGCCATCCTCCAAGTCCAGCTTCTGATCAGCTTTGACTCCTTTTCTCCTGATAGCATCCACTTTTTTCCACATTTGAATGAGCCTATTAATTTGTAGGTTTAATTTTATCTTCAGACCGGTTCTCAACCCGGTTTTTCACGGGTCCTCTGAGGCTGGAGTCCTCGCCGGTGGACTTTTTGAATCATTATGCATACGAGATATCGGAGGATTGGGGAACTTTTAATGGAATTTTAGCCGAAAAAGATTGGGATTGGGGTCAGAGGTCATTCTATAAATATTGAGAGCGGTAGGGGGGATCCGCGCGAGTGAAATTCGGGGTTGTCTCAAAAAAAAGCTGGTTTCTCTCATTCAGCAAGCTTGTAAGGTGAGCATGTAAGGAAAGGGTTGCGACGAGGGCTCCTCCTAGACCTGTGTCTCACCTCAGGGATTATAGTATTTATAGGGATTTTTTTTGGGTACATCTTGAATGAATCACAATCACAAATTAACATCTGAGCCGAAGCACTCTCTGAGAACTCTTGAGGTAAGTTGTTTTAAGGCTAAAGTTTCTACTACTATTTAAAGATAGAAGCATATACATATTTTGGCCCTACCTTTACACAGAACTCGCGGAGGAATAGATAAGCTCGCTCACGGCACATGAAGCTCTCGAGGAGCCCTCCAAAGATCGAGTCTGGGCTCAGTCTGGAGGAAACATTGCTCGGGGTAGGTTCTCCTCTGCATAATAAGATTCTTCCAAGAGGTTTGAATAATTCTTTATGGATTACACAAGGTGAAAGTGAATGTTTCAAAGTTTTGGAGGGAACTGGGATCGAGTGAGGAGGAGGAGCTCTCGAGATTCCCCTCTGATAAGGTCAATTGAATTGAATTGAGCAAGTTGAGAGGGTTCAAAGTGTCAAGATCCGTGAGATCCGTGAGTTTCCTCAAGAGTTTTGGACGGGGAGCCGCTGCTACTGCCTTAAATCTCTCACAATTACTACAATATCTCAAGTTTTCAACCGAATTTGAATTTTTCAGTGCATTTTGAATCATATTAATCCTGCCCATTTCTTATTTATCACACTGCCATAATCATCTCCGTCTTGGAAGGCTATAAAGCTCATAAACTATTGTATAAAAAGCTCTAAAATCCATATTTCAAGTGCAATGTTAATTGTGCCCAATCATTTGTTACAAATTACAATTTTGCCATACTGCCAACTTCGAATTCAACATTGCTGCCATACAGGAAATCATAATACAAATTAGGATAGGATAAAACAAAAATACTCAGGTGCTGTCCAAGAGATCAGACTTTGTCCGTGAGGTCCAGAATCGAGTTTGAATGCAATTATAATTAATTAATAAATATGTAAATCCTTTCGGGGAACGGCCATGTCCTCTCAGAACCATCTGACCCTTTTAATATTAATAAATTAGACCCAACCAAGAAATGAGGTGTCTCGTCGTGGTCAGTGTTTTAGTTCTATCTGTGTTGTGCACCTTTTTCCTTGTCCTAAGCTTCCTCGGAGTGTCACATTACCTCAATGGGGACCGACCAGTCCAAGGACAACCACAACTCCCGGGGAAAAAGACCTTTGGGAAGGAGGATTTTGACTCGGAGGAGGAGGAGTTTGATCTGAGAGGTATATGATTTATGTGGACTCATTCTTTGGAGGCTAATTTATAGCCCCTTTTCGGCAAAAATCCCCATTTTTTATTTTGGCATTCACAATGATCTCGACTAGGGACTCCCAACCTTTTTATTACCAGCTCGAGCCTCTTTTCAACCTTATCTCAAACCCCTTTATTTAAGAGCTTGAAGATTAAGAGGAATTTAAATGGTTGCATACTCGGAGGAGATGATAAGGCTGAATGATTAATTTGCGCTAGGTTTTTTCCCCGTAAGAAGAACTCGGATTGAAGAGTTGAAACTTGTTTCTTGTCTTTTTGAGTTAAATTCAAGTTATTTATATTACTATTCCACACTTCCTTATCGTTTTAATAGTCTACCTTATACTAAGAAGACCATCGCAGACCCAATAAAGTTCCGGTCAAAGATCCCTCGACTCGACTCCCGACTTTTTACAACCTTTCCATATGTCCACAGTATTCGGGCGGATTTGTTTATGTATTTAGACGGCGGTGCGGGCCGTGGCCGGGTGTGCTTGCAGTTGAAAATGTTAAATATAATCATGATTTAATCCCCAACGGGTTCCTACATCACCTCGTACATAGTTGATTACTGCAGATTGATCATCCTAGCTCGAGTGACCCTCCGTGGCATTTTGAAATTATGTAGACTAATTCAATCCAATTGGATCTTTAGAGAATTACACGGACTCCCTCAAGAATAGGACAACCACCCACCCCTCAACCCGAGAGACTAGCCAATATATAAAAATTCAGAAATTGAAGCCTGTCCAGGATGAAGTATGGTTTGATGAGAAGCCCACAAATCATCGCTTTAGGAATGTCAATGGGGTGGGGAATTCCTCAGGAGGAGGTGGTGGAGGTGGTGGCGGAGGGATAGTTCCAGGTAATGGACCAAACCCGTCAAATGTGTCGGATTTTCATACGGGACACTTTCGTCACCCAATTGCCACGATTTGGGACCCACATCCAGAGTACAATTTTAAGGTAATTTGAGTTAAATCATTAAATTTTATTAAATTATTTTTAAATTTTTAAATTTATTTTAAATTTTTAAATTTATTTTAAATTTTATAATTTATTTTAAATTTATTTTATATTTTATATTTTATTTTTTATTTTTTAAATTTTTTTTTATTTTAATTTTATTTAAATTTAAATTTTTTATAATTTATTTTAAATTTTTAAATTTTAAATTTTTCATATTATAGGCATTCGGGATGGATTTCCATTTGAAATTAAAACCCTCCGAGAATACTTTTAATGATCTTCATGTGACTACCCACGAAGGTAGTCTGCAATACACACTACTTAAAAAACAATACTTTGGATTAAACATTTTTTTTGAATAAATTCAGGCAATTATACTCAAAGAAAGTCTGTCAAGGAAGGAGAACCTGGGATTGGGAGGTAAACTATTTAACTTAAATCTATTTTTAGGCCAGAAGTTATTTACCTACATTTCTTGGGTTTTTTTTCTAGCTGTTTTTACAATGGAATTGTCGAGGGGGACCGAATGTCAACGGTGGCAGTGTCCCTGTGCCACGGAATAGTAAGTTTA
The DNA here is from genome assembly GCA_036507255.1 of Megalothorax incertus. NCBI lineage: Eukaryota > Metazoa > Arthropoda > Collembola > Neelipleona > Neelidae > Megalothorax > Megalothorax incertus. The sequence goes on along the minus strand of JAAZTK010000155.1, from coordinate 5,065 downwards.
CACGGTTTATTACGCACTCCTTAAAGACCTCTGCATACTCTGATCTTTGAAATACAAAGTATTATATAATATATATTGGCAAAATGGGTTTATTATTAGCTAGGGGAAATTGGGCTTGAAATTCTTAGGATTAGCAATTCCTCGTAAGAGCTTTCAGGGCTTCCAAAGTGTATTATAGGCCCTCCGATGAAGACTCGCTAATAAATAATGTGTAAAATGTTATTCGGGGGTTTATTGAGCGTAAGAAATTGTCAAACTTGGGTTTTTTTGGTCGGGATCTGATATTTTGTGGAAGAGATAACAATGAATGAGGGGATTTTTTTATATAACAAAGATTAAATGGGGCAGAGGCTACCTACCTTCCTCAGGAGGCTTTTTTCAACAGCTCTCTGCACTTGCCTCTTTTGAATGCTCCGGAATAACCAAAAGAATGGGGCTAAATGCTCACAGACTTTGGAACTTTTCGTGGTATTTAAGTTGGATTTTTTCCGGGGAATCTCATGCTTTCGCGTGGTAAATATCAATGTAATTCTCCAAATTTACATACTATCAGAGAGCCCAATTTGTGAGTTTGTTCAGCTTAAGAAGTGGAGGAATTCGGACCATTACCCCGAGTAAATTAATTCAGGGAGCTATTTAAAAAAGTAGGATTTTTGGGAAAAAGTCTTCCGAGTTCCTACCTAGTGTATTCCTGCAATTCTGATCTGGTTTAAACATTTAAAGAATCATATTAAAACGGCCCCGATAGGTTTGATTTTTTTTGAGGGAGGGAGCTCAATCTTTGGAGGCTTAATAGCCTATTTTTATGGGGTGGATTTATGGATTTGATGATAAGATGAAGAGTTTAAGCAATTCCAAATATCAAACCAACTGCATTTGCAGTTGAAAGTGCATTTGGAGGGAGTCTAGTTCATAGAATTGAGTCTGTTGGGAGTAATTACAAATTACGCAAGATTATTACGTCCCGATCCCCCATTTGCACATAACCTCACCCGATTTAGAGCCTGCAAAGATGGTTCGGAATCTAAAAGATAAACATTTCTGTACTCAGGATCAGTATAAACTGCATTTTTCACAAATGACAAAATTTATAGGCAAACACGTGAGGTTCTAAGGACTGGAGAACGAGAACTCGAGGGCATAAATTCAAAGATTTTGAAAACCTCTGAAAAAAACTTGCATTTTTTCACGGGACTACAAATCCCAACTCTCCCAAGTTCTCCCATGATTCTTTCGTCAAAGCCTTGAAAATTTATTTATTTAAATACACAAACTTTGGCCATTTTTTTAAAAAAGAAACTATTATCCTTAGGTTCTTCGAACGTACATAGTTGGATTATTTCAGGTTAAGCTAGGACTAGGTAGGGTTTTTTTTGCAAAAGAGGAATGGGGAAATGGTTTTATATATCGCAGTAATCCTTAGTAGTCCATGTGGAAAGATTATATAATTTTGCCAGACGGTCCCAAACAGACTCGTCCTTTTTTACACATGTAGAACTAAACATGTTTGCCTAATAATCATAAACCATTTTGGGCCCCCTACTTTATTTATGGGCCGCTTCACTTTCTACATCCGATATATGTTTTATATGGGTTACTCCTGGTCGGCAATCTGAGATTTAACTTGATCCAATCCTAGACTTTGGGTAACTTATACATATTAGTAGGGGACGAGACTTTATGCATTATATGCATATGAATATTTCTCCAAATCAAATCCAAACTTTGTAAAAACATCAGATATGACATTATGATCAAAATTAGCGAAATTTTTATGTGCATATTTAGGCATTTTCGGCCAAAAAAACAGTATTTTAGCCAATTTTCGAAGGAATTTCGTAAAATACGAAAAAAATGGTCAAAAATTTACTAATATTTTTTCAAATTTCACAAAATTTCGATATTTTTTGCAAAAAAATGCAAAATTGTTGATTTTTTTTTTTAAATTTTGTGAAAAATTTCTAAATTTTTTCATATTTATTTTCAAATTTTTTCATTTGTATGCATATTTCGGCATTTTTATACGCATATTATATGCATATTTTGCCATTTTTATACGCATATTTATGCGCAAAAAATGGGATTTCATATGCATAAAGTTCCGAACCCTACACACTATTAGATATATGTGAATATTGGACCAGGTGAACCCTCAAATTTAATTTTATATATGCGGAAGTTGATGAATTCCTTCGTTTTAATATATTTTTAATAGGCATTTCCTTCGGAGGCTTCATTCATTCCAAGTCTGGCCGATCAGACGTCATATATCGTTACAAAAAACTACACTTTAACCCATACTACCTCTTTAACCCATATTCATTTTATATTGATCCTGAGTCTTAACTTTTGAACAAGCTATGCTCAACTTATTTATATACTCTTCTCAGGAGTCGTAGGGTGGAATTTGTATCATTTTTTGTGAGGAGCATTTAGCATTAGATGAGGCATGAAAGATGCTCAGAGATAAGGAAGGAAGTTGTATTCCAAGTACAGTCGAGAGTAGGTAGTAGTAGGTAATAGGAAGGGCCATTGAGATGTCTCCCTCGTCATTTGAATAGAGATAAACCTCGTAAAATACTCTAGAATACTACCAGCTTATAGTAGTGTGTAGTACGAGAATAACTTTTTCGATAATCCGGTGAATCTTTGAAGGATCCTCACCGGATCATCCTCAGACATTTTGGCAAATGTCCATCTTGGACCAATACAAGAAGTTCATCAGGGCATTAGCTCCATTCGGCCAAAGGGATTAATATTATATATACCTAGGTAGGGGGGGAATTATTGCAAGATGCAAATGGTTTAGAACACCCAAATACACGTCGAAACCATCCTCAGACATATACACATGGCAAAAGTGCAACGGGGTGGCGGGCGTTGCCTCCACAAATCCAAATCTCTGGGTTCAAAATGCTTATTATTATGGCTTAAAAAGTTTGCTCGCCCAACAATAACAAATGACTTTTACTATGAATATTCCTAAGTCAGTTGCACTCCCGCAAAACCCCCCAAAAAAATCAAAAGTTTATCCCAAATGTCAATCCTGCACTTTTGAACAACTAAAGGTTAAAACTTTTTCTTTTTTTTTTGCAAAATGTACGCCCAACTTCACTGTCAAAACCCTAAATTTTAAATTTCAAACTAGGGGATCCGGTCCGAATGAATTCGGGCACTCACACCGTTGAATAGACCTAATTAATAGCATTCCAATGAGATATTACACGGTAAAATAGCGCTAACCGGAAGGAAGTTTTGAAAAATCCCTGAAAAACCGGAAATGACCTAATAGAGGTCAGGGGAGTAAACTTTTCAGGGTGACAACCAAGACCATCTTAAAGACCCCACCAAGAGCTTTCGAATGAACCTTTTTCCGTGCAAGTAGGTTAATTATTGATGGAGATATCAAATATTCCCCGAAAAACCCAAAATGACCCCGTAGAGGTCAGGGTAGAGGACTTTTCGGGGTGACAACCTAGTTCATCGTAAAGCCCTTGTCGAGAAAAATCGGATCCGTATTTTATTTGAATTTTTTACTCAACTTTTGACCATGTGACATGGGCCAGGTGGACCGGATGTCAACTTTTCCGGAAACCAAACCCCACCCGACCTGACCCTAATTATTCTACATTTTTTGGTACCATTTTCATGAATTTATGAGCTTTGGTGAAGGAGGAGTTTGAGAATATACATACAGAAATAGAGTTTTATAGATATGATAGATCTGATATGCGCCAAAATTGATTCATTTTGAAACACTCACAGACTGGACATATTCGCACCTCCCAAGGAAGTTTCTTTATTGAACCCGCTGAGGATTGGAGTAACTCAACCTCGACAGCTCTCCTCCATGTCATCTATCAAATATCTCCTGAAGGATCTTCGACCACCTCCGCCTCCTCCTCCTCATCCCCTCCGCTTCTAATTGATCATGTGAGCCACGAGCCTGATTATCTTGAACCTGCTCTCCCTCGACATCCTCGACCTCCGGGTAAAAATGCATCAGTTATTTTTATGTCAACGGCTGCATCACTCGCGGGATCCGAGATCCAGTCAAAGGATGAAGGATTTGAAGGTGAGAGACACCCTAGAGCGTGTGAAGTTAAGTCTAAAATAGCTTTTTGTGAACGTGAGACCCGAAATGCGGATCTGTAGTGTAGTCGATTGATGCAAACTCTGTTTATCTTTAAAGGAAAAGTACAAATAGAGGCTAAGATTAGAATCCTAGTGGGGTTTTTTTGTATTTTTAAAAGCAAAGGGGAAATGAAAGATCTTTTTTGGGCATTTTGTGCTAAAAATTTACCCCCGGGTATGCAGTTGCGAGCTCCTAGCCGTACGTGTTTTTGACACGGCCGGGGAAAAACAGCCGCAAAAGTGTTCCAAATGGATTAGGCTCACCCCCATCCCCCAATCCCGTCAAAGTGATTGATTTAGCCCCTCCTCGTCAGCTTTTGTTTTGTTCTTGCTCAAGTCCGAGCCTTAACTTTAAAAGTATACTCACAATATTTAAATATGCAATTTAAAAATGTTTTTTTTAAAGATGCCGAGGAAGACGAGGATGACAACCTTCTTGTGGTGACAGACAAGTCGAAGAACCGGAGGAGCAAGAGGTCAACATCAAAAGAAATTCATGTTGAACTGATGGTAGTTACAGACGCAAGCATGTCCGCATATCACGGCGTGAATTTGAAACACTATGTTCTCACCCTTCTCTCAATTGTAAGCACTCGAGTTTTTTTTTGTAATCTTTGATTTAATCCATTAGGATGGGTTGGGTTACATATTTTGAATTAATTGCACATTAAATGTTCAGCAGTTAATGGATATTTGTAATCCGAATACGAGCCAAAAATAGGAATATCCGTTCGATCAGCACATTTCAAGTTTTACTTGATGAGGATTCCGCTGTCCGAGCTCGAAGATTGCACCAATACATAAAAATATAGTTTTATGGGCTTGCTTTTGATGGGGAAGAATTTTAAAATAGGAAGAGGCTCTTGTCCAGCGAGATTATTAACGTGTACGTGCTTTATTGTATTCCCAGGGGAGAAAAAACCAAAAGGAA
>JAAZTK010000154.1:0-27679 GCA_036507255.1 Megalothorax incertus | reverse complement strand
GGCTTGATTAATTAAAAAGAAGTTTAAGCGCTCTCTCTCAATTAAGTCGAGAGTGCAATGGAATCCAACCCCGATAAGAGGAAAAGGAACGCATTCAGAAAGCTAATTAATCCACTTTAAAAAAAGTTTCAATCTGGTTTTTTGCATTAGAATTTAAACTTTTCAATCTCTTCATTTCCTATAATTTAAATTCCATTTCACTCCACTTTTTTTAAGGAATGAAATTATGAGAGCATCTAGTTCAAGATTACAATGCAAACAGGATTCTTTTAATCAGCGTCGCGGTATCAGTTGACTAAGGACCGAACGGACGACTCAACGGACGGGAGACCTTTGACAAAAAATCGGAACAAGTTGGGGAGGTTGGTGGAAAAAAAGTGCGGACAAATGGATTGTAGCTGCTGATGGTGGTGTACATTGAGTACATTGGTGTTAACTTTTATAAGCTCCAATTTCAACTTGTACATGTACGGTCAGGATATTACATTAGTATTATTTTCCCTTATTATTCAACACACAATGAATTCAGGAACAACGACTAATATATAATACCATACACAAGTTAAATGTTAATTTGGTAGACGCTACCCAAAACATAATACCTAATATATAATGTTAATTCCACAGGGGGACGAAGGGAGAGAGAGCATAAGGCCCCATCATTTGTATAAGCGGGGAGGAGGAAACCCGGATCAAATGCGGCTGAGACTAGACGATGAAAGCTTTTTTATTCTACGGGTTTATACTCGTATACTCGAATTGTAAAAGTAATACAATTTGTCTCACAAAACTATTAAGGTTGGTGCAATGTGCAAATGGTGTTGAGTTGGAGTAACAAAAAGGGAATTTACTAATGGATTTGGGCCACTTCAACTTTCAAAAGTTCATTTCTCAGCAAATTATTTCTGGTTCGGAGCCCTTCAAACAACTTGCTACTTTAAAAATACTCAATCTTGATAAGAGAATAAAATCCCAATCCTTATCTCCGGTCCTCAGCAGCTAAACCCCTCAAAGAGCAGGTCGAAATCCGTAGCAAATTCTCAAGTTTGTACCAGGTGTGAGTCTCTCACCTAAATCTAACTTGCGTTAAAGACGAGGGTACTTTTGACACCCCTTCACCCTTCCCTCCTCCCTTACTTTCACTCCATGAACCGAGGATCGGATAGGAAGCTGATGGGTTTGCGTGATATATGGCTCGAGAGGTGTCTTTCTGGTTCATCCCCTCATCGCCTCCCTATGAGATATGATGGTGCGTGTACATAATGTTTTATGGCACCAAACAACGCGCCCAAACCAGAGAGCCCTTTCAGCCGCAAGATCAAAGCGGATATTGGAAATATTGAAATGAAATACAGATGTTATTTACACGGTAAAAAATTCGTTCAAAGGGCCTTATCAGAAAGAATCAGGGCTCAAGCCCCCTTTCATCCGCACAGAGATTCATCACCGAAATGGAACTGCCACATTAAATATGTATCTTGCCCCGGTTCTTCCCCGTAAAATCCTTAAAATGAATAGCCTCAAATGAGGGGAGGAACCAGACCAGGGCTTTCTCCCCCCTCCCAAACACTCCCAATCGGCCCCACCGCCGCAGATTAAATCGAAATCTGCCAGAAATGCTATCCATTAGGACATTAGGCGGAGGGGAAACAACAATAGGTTGTTGCATATTGTACGGACTCTCCTGTTCCTATAAACCGTACAAATAAAGGGTGAGAGGCTGATGACTAGATGGATGTAGAACGAACCCTAGCCGAGAGAAGATCGGCTAAAGCCATCATAAAACGGAGAAGGATTTATCGGCTAATATTTCCTTGTAGTATATCCGACAAACTGGGGTTTAAGAGCGTGTGTAAATGAAAGAGTACAAAATCCGGGCAATAAATCGAGATTAGGAGAGGTGTGAACGATAGAGATGTTTGGCTGTCGCACGCCCGTTTAATCTCCCTGTAATTGCCATCATGTGTTTGTCATTTCTTCAATTCTCACGCTCAACAGCTATCTTAGATTGAGGATATTGTACTCTTTTATTCAATAGCCATTATCATTGTAGCCAGACACTTATTAATAGTTCAGAATTCGATCTCGGAAAGATATTTACATCAAACAAATCCCATGCACTCCCACCGAATGCTTGCTAATCTGTAACGATCTCGAGCTCTAAACCTCATTCAAATCTATATTTCCATTTAACAGAGCAAACAAGGCAGAGATCACTGCTGGTGATGACTGACGCAAATTTGTATGCTCGCAAATAAACCTCAGAGCTATTTTCCCCAGAAATATAGGGGAGTCTGAACAAAGCACATCCTTGACTTTGAGTCTTTGGGCGAATGTAAATGGAAAGAAAAGTCAAAATTAGACATTCATATCGAGTTCAAAATAAGAAAATGAAATGTAGAGGGGTCACGGGCTCAACATTCCTGACAAACAGCCAACTTGGCTATTTTTTGTAGTTGGCATTTGAATTTATTTCTGTCAAAGACTCAAAACTGTAGGTGTATTAACTCGTAGCATATTTACTTTCAGAGCTTCTTCGCCTCAGATCGAATACAAATTCCCCTAATGATCAGAACTTATTCATTCTATGTAATACCAAAAGTTATATTATATTATGTGGATTATTGTACTCTAGTTGAGTATAAGTTATTCTAACAAAATTAGACAACTCATCCACCTAGAGTTGTTAATTTGAATTTTCGACATTTCCATTTCATTCTTATCCATAATTGTTCCGACTCAAACAACGAGCATATAAATAAGTAGGAGTTGAGTTGAAAAAGGTAGTAAAAGAAGTGAGTTAAAAGTTGGCCCTAAGAACAAATTAGACCCTAACCTTGGACTCTCATTTTGTTCGCATCCTCCTCCTCCTCCTTCAATTTTAAAATGTATTAAATGAATCTTCGCCCTCCTCTTTTCCTATCCTCAATTCAGGCCAGAAACACAATATATAAATAAATCCTTAAAGTCGGTACGTCACCCATGTGGTGGCTTCTCTCGCTCCATTCAATTCTGTATAAAAACTATTTCCTCTAATTCCATTGTGTTTGAGGGTTGTTCAGTTGTAAACTTGTAATCCGAAGAAAGAGCTCTCTTACATAATTACCTTCCATTCACTCTTTCCTCGGTGAATCCTGATTTACGACTCGACCCGACTCGTTTAGAATCCGGATTTCAGAGGCACAGCAGCCGTTAAATTCTTATTATACCACTTGGTTTAGTATACCAAAACCCCGATGAATTGTCTCCCATTTATCCGTACCATTTAAATTCCAACCCATTTGACTCGGGTATTGTAGGAAATCGAGTCGAGTTTTGTGAAAGCGGCGACAAGAGGCATTTTTCAGACATTTCTCTCCTCACCACTAAATTATTGGCCCAATTAAAGTAAATGAGGCAAATTGGAGTGAGTAATTTGGAGCATTCGATTGACAAATAAAATGATGAACCTTCCTGATAAGGACTCTACTCTAGAAAGGAAACGCGTGGGCATCATCCTTAAGCTCTTTAAATGAATTCATAAATTGATATTTCATGCTTTCATTTTCGAATCCAAAAAAGCAAGTGGAAAGGATCAATTATTCAAATTATTCAAATTATCTTGAATTAAAACCTACTCTACATCTTGGTGGGAGGTTTACATGATAGGCTAACCAAATTCATTGTAGGTACTTATACCTATTCATTTTGATTTGGAATATTGTGGGGTTCAGAGAACTCCACTCTCTAGTACCTACCTACCTATCTCTCCCCTCCTACCCCACTTATCCTTAGAGAGTTCTACTACTCGTATACTTCTATGTACTTTCTATTTTACAAGGTTATATAAAGAATTGCGAATGCTAAATAAAACAGATTAGATTTGAGACTAATCCAAGATCGTTGTTGTTGTCCTTTTTTCCTTGGTTTTACCACATTAATAAATTGAAGGAGGAGGAGGTGCATTCATCTTTCATTTCCCATTAACTGAATTGTTTGCCATTTGTCATCTCGAACCTTTGAGATTTTCAAGCTTTCCCTGAGCAGATATTAAGAGATTGGAATTTTATTAAGTCTCTAAAAATTTATTGGGGATCGAAATGCAGGAATTTAGATAATATCCTTACGTATAGAGGCAAATGGTATGCAAAATGCTCAAAATACGGTACATTAATGAAGATATCTCTCAAAGCAGAAGCTACTACCTCTTTTTAAAAGATTTGTTATGCTCTATAAAATGATAAAACATTTTAAACATATGTAGACTCGACTTGAGAGTGGAAGCACTCACTTTTATTACTCGTTTCTGGTCTTTTTTTGAAAACAAGGTCATCTCGACTTCATAAATTGTTAAAATATTTAATGCTCTCTCACTCCGAAGTCTCGTCTCGGTTTGTGAGAGTTTGTGAGAGTCCCCTCTTCTCGCTTTGTTTATCCCACCCGGCCGTAGAGAAAGTATAATTTCTCAAAGGGACGCTTTAAATCCATTTAATTGAGACCATTTTGCGCTGTAATTTAAATAGATGCCTCCTTTGGAATTTGATGTGCATTTGAGCTGTGTTTTTTTGACGGAAGGGCGCTAGACTGAATAAATACAAAGGATTGTTGATTTTATACAACATAAAACATGCTGGAATCTGGATCAGGGATCATGAAACGTTGCAGAGTTTATTTGTAAAATCCATTGATTTGTGCTCGTTACTTGATTAATTAAAAGCAGCAAAGCTCAAAGTATGTATTTGCTCGTACATATTCACGTACACAGTATATTATGAGGTTTAATTCTGATCCTGAATGAGTCCATTTGATTTGATTTAATTAATTCCGAGGATATGAGGCCCTTTGGGAAAGTTTTGTACGGGGGTGGTATGAATGCTAGTAAAATACTCGTATATTTGGCAAGTCTTGGGCTATTTTATGTGTATTCGGATGGTTCACATGTTTCCATTAGCCTGGATCAATCGGATGACATCTGATCCCTCAGATTTAATTTCCTCCGAATTAAATGGGGGAGTGTTTAAAGCCCTCAAGCCCTGAGTGACTAATTTTTTGCCATTTGAACCAGCTGGGTTAGAATTTCTATTGAATTTGTGGGAATTTGATTCATCTTGAGATTCTTATAGAATATATACGAAGAAGAAAGTAGGCAAAGACGGCGGCAAGCTTTATTTTGATCTAAAAGACCGTTTGCCGCAAATTTACAAAGTTTAGCTCCCGCCATATGTGCTCCCGTGTATGTCCTTGCCTTCAAGAGCTGCTGGTAAATGTATCATTGCCAGGAAAAAAAGAGGACCGAGGTTCAGAATTATAATTTACACGGTTCGGGGAATTTATATAAGTGAGTTAGTAAGTATAGTAAGTAGCGGGAGTTTGCCTTAATTCTGGATGGGAGCCAATTGGGGTAGATCACTTTTAAAACGAGGATTGGGCTGTACAGCAGGAGGAGCAGCCTGCTCTTGCATTCAATGGTTGATGCTCCTCTTTTTATTATTTTTAAGTAGACGTAGCTCGTAAAATTCAGATTTTGGATTTCTGGTTCATTAGGCGGGTAATTTCGGGGGATTATTAAAAGAGATTTGCTCCAAGAATCAAGATCTGGCATTAGGCCGGTGAATGATACTTTCCAAAAGTTTGTAATTTAATTGGAGAAAAGTTTGAATACGGGAATATAAGTTGTATATTACGAGTAGATGAAGTAAAAAGATAACTATTTATCTTGATATTGCGATATTTTGCAAATATTTTTTCAATAACCCTTTTTGAATGAATCCAAGCGTAAGTTTAAATTTGGGGAAGCTGCTGTGATGGATGCGCGGATGGTGAGAGACCAGGTTAAGGTATTGGAGGTTTTTTTAGGGCCGTTGAACATGCTCATCGAGCCCCCTCTTCCCGTGAAAATAGATAGGGAGATTTAGTAGAGTGCTCGTACTCGAGCCGGGAGCCGGATCGTTTTAGCTCTTGGTTTAAATACGAGAAACTCTTAAGGATTTTGTGAGCTAGGTGGATTCGAGAGGATTTGAGAGTGGGATCTTTGGTGGTGGTGGTTTGGCAAAGGTTAGTTTGAACCAGGTTCTGTTCATCCTCCTCCTCCTCCTCGAAGAACAGTTATATGAAATCCAACATGAAGATCAAAGATTCCTAATTTGAAAACCAATCTTAAATCACTTGTGTGTTTAATTTATTGTATCATTTCAAGGCTTCTCGAGGAGTCTTCCTAACAGTAGTACAAGCTTAGGCAACAAAGGAGCCCGAAATTACCTGCAATTGATATCCGTGAAATGGACTAGACAGACACTTAGGATTAGTCCAAGAGTACCTTCAAGTGAGATTAGTTGAATTCTGGACGTGGGGAGGAGAAAGTAAAGTGTTGTGTTTGTTTTGTAATTTCAGGGATTTTTTAAATTTGTTTTTAAAGAGTCTTATTTGGACAAGGACGAGCGTGATTTAAAAAAATAGGTGAAAGAATAGGAGATCGGAGAAGATGGGGAACCCCGTTAAAAGTTAATTTGACTTTGACTAGGAGGAATGGGTATTAGATTTATAAATATTATATGGTCTACGAGAACCCTATGTACTCTTAGACACGGATTGTGTCTTGGATTAAGGGCTGGCACCTCGACCCCAATTTCTCACCTCATTTATTCAAGTGACGAGATCCTTAAGGAATGGCCAGGGGCAAATTGGGATACTCTTTAATGGCCTTTATTTAAATTCACTTTATTTTTTGCACCAAATAAATCTCGGTAGATTTTGTATTAATTTTTTCTACTTTTTGTGCAAGGAGGATTAAAAGGTGGTAGGGTGAAAAAGTTGTGCTTTTAAGCATCAATTGGATTAGCACAGTTTGACCTTCGACCTATTCATTTGAATAACAATGAGGGTGGGTTCAATTAATAAGAGTTTGAAGCTTAAACTTTTATGCACAATGATTTGCGGGGTGACAAAAGGATGATGCTCATATCTGTATAGGCTAGTAGTAAGTAGGTATATCAGAAGGTTGAGGTTTATGTGATTTGAATGAAAAGTTTTTAGTTGGAGGGATTAGATAAACGAATAGGTATATTTTATATATCTGGAGGAAAATAAAGGGGTTAAAGAGGATGCTTAGGTGGGGTTTAAAAAAAGATTCTTAGGATTGAAGATTAAAATTTTTAGCAGGAAACCCCCCAACCTAAGGTTAAATATGTTTGACATTTATCTTCATGAAGAGTTGGAATAGATCTATTCTGAAAGTTAATCCTCCCTGGAAAAAGAGCTTAAATAGAATTCTTTGGAATATCCTTCGAGTCTTTGAGTAGATGTATTCATTTCTTTAAAATAATATCCATTTTTCTAGGAGGAAGATCAATATGTATCATTGTTGATTCTTCTTGAGTAAATATCTACAATTTGTTTAGAGAAAGGCTAGAGCAAATATTGAAATTTTTACATGGAATTATCCATACTTTTTTAATTCTGGGGGAAATATTGTATTGTTATTCAGTATTAAGCTCGTACATGATATTGTATCATCTACAAAATAGGTTCTATTTTTTGTATACCATCATTAAATTAATTTATAGTAAAACCTGTTAATGATACTACGATATATCCTATAGGTATCGTATTATACCTATTAGTAGTAGGTATTACAGATTGGAAATATATCAAAACTTTGATTTAATTTAGGTCTGAGCCCCTTGTAAGAACTTTGTATGGGGCTTAGTAGCCAAACTTTAGCTAGCTACTGCTAGAGATAGACACATTGAATGGGATTGATGTGTTTTCTTTAATTCATTAAATCCCTCGGTTCAATTAGTGAGTGCTTTACTCTTTCTCGACCTCCTCCTCAATTCATTCAGGCCTCAGGAGTAGCACTTTACTTGAAATCAAATGCATTCACATGGGAGATAAACTTGTGAATATTTCATTAGGCCAGTTCTTATCAAGTCTTACAGATACTTGTAGTAGGTGGTAGGTACTACCTACCTATATAAAAAACAACTCGAAAAGTACAAATTTTTCTGGAGTCAGATAATTGCCACTTTTTTCCAGGAGCATATTCACATTATTTATTAATCTAACAATCCATCAATGTCTATTAAATGCTAGCTGGTACTTCTTCTAAGCATTTATTGGATTTTTCTAGACATTTCTCGTGTACCATCTTTCGTAAGCATCCTCCGTTTGGACTTTTACACTTTACAAGACTCGTCTACTTCTAAACAATAGATAGGCTGATGGGTTCCTTTATAACTACACAAGTGACTGGGGTACTTGAATATTAATGAGTTTACACTTGGACCATCTCGGGGTCCTTATTCAGATTGTTAAATGGGGAAATGTGTACAAATTATTTAGAAGGAGCTTTAATTCATTTGGATTTGTCAAAGTCAAATTACGAGGGGATTGAATTTCAAGCTAAGGGGTTCTCCGGTTCTCTAAAAGTTGAATTAAATAGAGTTCAAATTTCATCAAGCCAAGAAGTGGAAGAAGAAGATGGGAGTCGAGAGTGAATTGACATTTAATTGACCCCCGAGACGAAAAAGTCTAAACCCACTGTGATTGTTGTTTACCTGCGTGTGTTGTTCGGATTTTAGGAGAAAGGAGGACTAATTAGTGGTGGTATATAAGACCTTTCATTCATCCATTCATCCAGGTCTGAATTGACATAATGAGTGACAAAAAGAGTGCGGAAAAAAGCTCAAAACCTCGTCGAAAGATTAGCCTCCCCTGGTTTAGGCAGAGTTCATTCTCTCCCCATACAAATCTCCTCGCTCGACAGCATACCGTTGATACGGCGGGGGCTGGAGTTGTCCGATATCATTCTTTTGATCAGCACGAGGAGGTATTGTTTCCCCCTATTTCATCTTTTTGTTTATTTGGGAGCATTTTTATGATATATTGGATTTTTCTAAGAATTCTAGCTATAAATAATACAAAACATTCCTTTGTAATCTGACCATTTTGATGAGGATGGTTATGAGGATTGCGGGGTCTCAATTGATTTATACGTTGGGGAATTAAATTAAGATTTTAAATAAATTGTGTGGGATTTTGACTTTGTAAAGGGTAAATTTAATCAGGTTAATTTGGAAAGCCCGGAGGAGAAAGTTGGTGGAAGAAGAGATTGTGGGAGGAGGTGGAGGAGGAAGGAAGTAAGGGATTTCTAAATTGAATTTTGACATTCTTGAATTTTAAATGGGAAAGATGCATACTTTTCTTGAATAAAATAAGCAAATTACAGATACATTCATGTAGGTATTTGTATTATATAATTTTGAATTTTGATGGGCATTGTTTTAATTTTTGTGGTATTTTTAAGGGGTTCTTAAATTCAAGTATTTATAAAGGTACTAATTAAGTGTGCATTTCTCCCTGGTTGAGCCACCACCATCAACTTATGGGTATGTTAAATAGGGGGGTAATTTAACCAATTAGTTTTTATCGATTTCCTCATTAAACTCTAATGCTATTTTACCATCCTATGCAGTACTAAATGGATTACTGATGTTCCACAACTACTCTACTTTAGGCTCCTTTCATACAATACCTATCTTTCGTGGAATAATGCAGAATAAATTAATTATTATTTGAATTCTGGGCAGGTTTTTCCTCTTGAGCACGAATATTATGAATTTTACCCTGAAATTCGGAATTCCACATAATTCCAAAAATTTCTACAAGCTGATAATGTGATGGTAAATCCTCGAGGATCAAGCGGTAGAATCCCACTCGAATATCTGTGAATTTCAGGTGGAGGGAGTTGAAGAATGTAGGATATTGTGTCGTAAAATATATAAATCCTCATTAGGCTCATACTCATATTATCTAATGATCTCATTTTCATATGTCCCATATTTATTATGTATTTTGCGTTAATTCTAGGTTGTTTTGCATGAACCTTTGAACTTTATCAAATTTACCAGGCCATGGTAGGTAGGTACTTACGGATATAAAGGAAAGGATTATGTATTTTACTTTGTTTATGTCAACTCTTGTGTGTTGGGGTATAATACGGATAAGAGAAAGTCATATTATTTATTTCAAGAAAAAAAAACTTTTCTGGAGGGGAATTAGCCGGAGAATTTTAAAAGGCTTTTAGTTCCAGGATCCGAGTGCTTTATACTATATTCAAAGTTTTTAATAGTTTACAAAAGTCGACATGAAAGTTGAGTGGGGGATGTTGAAAGGTAATTTAATAAAATATTAAATTGGATGACAAAAAAAAGGGGGGTTGGAATTTATGGGTGGGTGGGTGGTTTTTAAAAGTTTTGCCTCTGATCAAAAGGAATGCAAATTTGATCTATTTTTCCAGACTTTGGCTTTTCTTCACTCGTGAATTCCTCAGAGTCTTTTTGGTATAAAGCCCGGGTTATTTCACCAATATCGGATTTTTTTAAATAAAAAATAAAAATACAGCAATAATATGGGGAATTTACATATGAATAGTAGGTAGGGTACATTAGAAATAAGATATTATTTATAATGATCGTACAATACATTGCAGATACAGCATAGGCAGCATAACATAATAGATCAATTTAATTAGAGAGCATACTTGAATAAGCCGGGAGCACAAATCTAATATTAGTATAATAATTATATGTATATTTGAAACTTGCGAATATTGATTTGCAACCTACTAATTAAAGTAAAGTCTATTTACTTATGTGTATTAAAGGGGCCGGATGAAAAAAATAGTTAAATGTTAAAGGTTGTTGATGAGGAGTCGTCGTACAGTATAAAAGGGTAAAATCCTCCGGATGTCGAGGAATGCCGGGTGTGGGTGTACTAATGAATGGAGGTGGATTTAATTAAAAGTGAAATGAAGCTGCTGAATTCTGATCTGATCTTTGTGGAAATTGGATATGACATTTCCTTCCATTTCTTATAAATTTTATTTTATTTCTCAATTTCAGAGCTCTGTGGTGGATATGGCGTGGGTAATGAGTGACTACACTGCAGTTCCTGGATCAAAAGAGCTGAGCGTTCATAAAGGTATTTTTTGCAGATAGATAATTTCGAATGCGAATAGATAACCTCAAAATTTACCTCTAATTACATTATTATTCGTTCATAAAGGTCAACAAGTAGAAATCATTGAAATCAACTCTGACCAGACAGTATGGGTCAAGCTTTGTGGTCCACCCTCGAGTTCTTCCTCCTCCGCGGCTGAATCTTCCGAATCCTCTGGTCTTCTCCCGCTTTCCGTTCTCAAACAAATTCCTGGGAATCGGAAAGAATTGGATAACGGTAAGTTTTTGAATATATAGTTTTTCATTCCTGGGAATGGGGTTGGTATTGCACTCTCGTGGATTCTCGTGGATTCGGGGCCCGAATTCGGGCCGAGAGGGACGAGAGATCCCGGTAGATCGCGGTATATGGGATTACTTGGCGGATTCGCGAAATATTCGCAAAGTTGCATTGGGCTTTCCCCCAAACTTTCTACTTTCTTTTTTCGTATGCTTAATAATTGGAGATAGGGTATCAAATCATGTATAAAAGTTTAAGTCTAGACACTCATCAATTCCGGGTATTTGATGCATATTTGTACTACGAGAATTCCCTATTTTTTATCATATTTCGCTGTCCAATGCAAAGGACTTATTACTTTTTTTCCAGGTTAATTAAAAGCGAATAATTCCTGGAGGATTAATCGAGATTTGGGATTTTAATCAAATATTTTGGAATTTGAAATTAATTATATGGGGTTTCATCTACTAGTATAGTTTGAAGGCTTCTTCTCCAAGATATCCAAGATTCCAGGAATTCAGACTAATAAAGAAGGAGGTGGAGGCGGCGGGTTTCAACCTTTCCAGGAGTTCCGAGCTTAACGTAGGAGGATCTTTATGAATTAATTTGATATTCCTGGGGATCTTTGAGAGCTTTCCTAATCAATATTAATCTATAAATAAATTGAAGGATATTAAAAGAGGAGGAGGAGGAATCTGGAGGGACGAATATAGGTCATATTCTTGTGGAATTTTCCTGCCTTGCAAAGTTGAAATATTCTATATAGTATAAGTATTTGAATATCCTTTGGAATTTGCGCTCATTCTCAAAGGGAATGGATAGCATTTCCATTTAGGATTTAGTTATTTGCCAAAAGAATTTTTACAAATACTCTCCAGCTGCAGGGTATCGATCCGTTTGCTCATTAGTTTATATTTTGCTTCTTTTTTATCCTTTTAAAAAGAATTACATTTAATTCTCAATCCTTGTGGGGAAATGTAGGTACCTAATGATAAGAGTTGAGGTCCTAGTCAATATTTATCCAGGGGGGTTGAGTGGGCTTCAAAAGATGGACGGAGAGGATGCTTTCAAGCTTCCCAGTTAAGGTTTTTTATTAAGGTTGGAACATTGGAGGATTCCCACGTAATGCGAAAGGATTATTTGGGTTAAAAAAACTGTTTCAAATACTCTATTTTTATTTAGGGCTACTATTGCATTAAATCTTTTTCGTACGAGTACTTATCTTTAGAGTGGATTGAGCTTAGAGTGGTCTTGGTGGTATTGTAGATGGACTTTTATTTTAGAATTGATTTGATTAAGCTGAGAGCTAGGCTCATATATCTATTTGAGGGAACCTCGTGTGAACTGCTGAATTTATAGTGCGGATTTGATTAGATTTGTGAATTTAAATGCAATTACCTCCTGGTTGAATCCATCAATTGAATTGTGGACCGCAAAATTGGGGATTTGAATATCCGTATAATAGTATCTAGATAGTATCTGGTACTTGGTACTTGGATTAGGTTAAGGGATCTGTTTGAAGTGATTTTGTTTTATACCTACTCTTGAATTGAAATAATTGGAGTATTTGGGTTAAATTCAAATCCAAAGTGGGAATTTGTGTGGGAGTTACAAGTGAAAGCAGAGTGTAAATCAAGTGAGGACTTGAATTCATTGAAGGAGCACTTGTGGGTCTTTTTTGGACTTGTAAAAGCGAAAAGGTTAACCCTTTGAAATTGAAGAATCCTCTGAAGGCCGCATGATACCTGGAAATAAAGCATTTTTATCTTTCCTCGATGAGTAGGGTTAATGTATAGAAATATTGATAAGATTTCATTCAAAGGTTCATTCGGGGACATTGATTGAAATGAACTCGGAGCCAGGAAGCCGCTACAGGTGTTCTATCCGACTCCAAAACACACTTTTTATTTGATGAGTACATAAAAAATCGGATTTATTCACAGGTTGAATGGTAGTGGGGAGTAAATTGAAATACAAAAATCAATATTGCATCTTTTGAAGTTATTCAAGGAAAGGATCACATCTTTTATGTAGTAGTAGAGTGTGTATTTGACTGTTCAAAAGTTGCTGGGAATTTGGCGTGGTAAATGCTTTCACTTGGAAGGGGCATAAGGGGATATGTATGTTTGTGTGGCTAGATTATTGAAATATTGCACATATTGTTTTGCTCGAATATATCCTACCAAGTACTAGTTTAAGGTATAGAGGTATTATAAGTAAGCTTTAGATTTATTGTGTACTTTTCCGACGCGAATATGCCGCAAAAGAATCAATACTTGGATGGGGAGCTGTGCAAGTTCAAAGTAAAAGGAGAATTCGCAAAATCATCAAAAACATAATGGATTTTATTACAAAAGGCTGACTCTGAACGTCGGTATTTAACAACAAGGTGCTGGCGTTATTTATCCTCGTAGTAGTAGCTACTACTAGTAGTCTAATACTTTATGACTTGAGCACAAAATGCATTTAAAATCTTTGAGAGCACCCTTTCAAAGGCCTAATTATTTTATAGCCCTACCTTGAGCTTTAAGCTGAAGGATGTCATCGGCAAAGTCTCCTCATAATAAGGCTCTCAACTTAAATTCTTACCGAAAAAGTTTAATAAAAAGTTTAGAATTTTGCAAGTTTCAAGGTGCTTTTGCAAACTTGATGGCTTTTGATTGAATCTATTGATTGGATTTGTAAAAAGTTTATGATGAGGTACGCTCCACGGATCGTAAAGTGTAATGTGTAATATTGAATTATGCAAGTCTGTTTGATAGGGAGATAAATCAAGGTCTTTTGAAATCCTATATACTCGTATATATCGGAAGAAATACTTGCAAAGATGAGTAAAGAATTTGTTTATTTTGGCAAAGAGGATTCGATCCTAAATTTGCCTATCTTTTTAATCAGCGTGGATTTTTGCCACATAAAATGGTGTGGATTTTGTTTACTTTGCCCATATATCGTCCATATATTGAATAAAATTTAAAGTTTGAAACTTTGAAGGTTTTCGAGGCTATGATTATGTGTGTATTTGAATTTAGAGATGAAGGGGAATGCAATCCTTGATTTACTCGTGTGTGAATTGTCTCAGTCAGTATATTACCAATCAAAAGTCGGCTCCTTTTGAATTTTGATTAAAGTGGCTAGCTATACATGCTATCCAATCAATTCCTTTTCACACTCCAAAGGGGGGCATGCCAAAGTTTACTTTTATTTAATTTCACCCCCTTGAAACTTGAGCCTGTGTGCATGAATGATTGTTTTTACATAATGTTTAAACTCTATATTTCTCACCACATTTGTTTGTTTGTAATGGGTTTAATGCAAGTAAGCACATGACAAGAAATAATTAGTCGCGAAGCGGCGGCCGTTTTTAATTAAAATAAAGCTTTACAAGGATCCCTCGTCGATAAGGCCTTAACCTTCATTCCCTGAATTCAATTTAAATGGTGAATTTAATTAATTTGTGATGACTCGCACAAAATTCATTATTATGAGATATCGTAGTGTCTACTTTTAAATCCCATCCATTTGGGGTTATGATATGATAGCTTATATTGCTGGCCATAAGAATATAGGGCTTTTAAAATTTAAATTAATCTCTGATCCGCTGTTTTTTAAATTTTTTGCACTGTTTGTAAATAATTCTAGCATTCAAAGGAATATTTGGAATTAGAATTAAAGGATTAAATCAAAAGTAGTATAAAGCGTACGGGATTTTATACGGGATTTTATTCATGGGGAATGAATCTTTATAATTTCGCCTACTCCTCTACCATGAATATGAGTAGTAGGTGCTCTTAATGAGTGAAGAAATGATGGTAGCTGTTGAAAGTATTCATTCGGAGACAAGTCTGACGTCAAGGGCCACTCACTCGTAACTTCAGAGCCGAATTATCAACGAGTGCGTATTATCATTTATCACCCGAGCTTGAATTCTTCAAGCTGTAACCGAAAAACCCGTGCCGATCCATCCCTTAAAAAATTTCAAAGTCCCGAGGGATTTACCTAAATTCCTAGAATTTACCCTATGATATTTTGGTTTTAGAATTAATTAAGGTTTAAAATTCAAGCCTCTCCGATCCGAGGGATCGGAGAAAGTGTTCAAAATAATATTATAATTCGGTTGAAGGAAGGCAAGACGAGGAATTTGATGAGAGGGGAAAGCGGCCGCTATCTTTTGTGCGGAATTAGAATAAAATTGAATTAATTTTTAATTTGATTACATATTGTTCGCGTCTTCACCATCCTGCGATGCTCTTTCGTCAAGCAAGCAGCCTCGAATTGTGGAATTTCCATCCTAATTTCATTCACGTGCCACCTCCAGTCCTGGTTCATTTATATTGAACCTTTCTCCAGCATTCTATTAAATCCGCGTTCAGCTATAGCCTATAGGTAGTAGCTTGAGGATTCAATGATCAGGAATTAAGCGATTCTTTTTGATCTTTAATATTGTAATGTACATAGCTGTAATGGGCCAAAATGTACTTGGGGAATACTGTATTACAGTTTACTGACTAAGAATACGAGATATACTGTAAAAAATGCAGAATTCAACTACGAATTTACCTATCTCAAATAAAAGGGGAATTGAAAGGGTTAAAGCCATGTTTTTTTATGGAAGAAAGAGTCCGAGACGGGTAATATCCGTTCCCCTTTGCCCTTTTTTAAAGTTGCCTACTTCTCCCGGGTTTATATTTAATGTACTGGATTAAGTTTGAAGAGTTTTTCTTTTTTTCAAACAACCAAAAACTCTTTCCCGAAGAAAGGGTTTCTCCCCAACTTCCAAATGGACAACAAAAGAACCAAACTGTGGACAATGAGATTGAGGCTGATAAGGATAAGAGTGTGGAGGAGTCTCATCCGAGGAGGTTGTGGTTAGAATTCCTTATTTAAAGTATAGAGGAGCTATATTAAATTGAGGGGAGAAAAGCCTTGAGATCCGAGTATTGCTCCGGATATTAAAAGGTCGATATTAGTACTACTTAGGACTATGGGCATCTCGATCCTCTCTCTGAGTGTGCCTGCAGTCTCTCTCTTCGGAGAAAGCTGACTCTTATCGATCGAAATTCTCTTGGAGGTCCATCCGAGTCGGTCTAACCTTGTGCAAGATCTTTATTTTCTACATGTTAGAAAGACCCCTTTCTGTGCAAATCTTTCTTCCGAGCTTTCTCTTTTTTTCGGGGAATTATTGGCCAGCTCCTAATTCAAGTTGTCTATTGAATTTTAAATACGGCAACATAAGTATTAGATACGGAGTTACTACTTGACAATGTATCGTCTACGTCGTCTAAATTTAAACCAATTTAGATTGATATTCTCGAGAGTATTTGATGTATTTGATGTAAAGAATTTCTAGGTAAGGATCATTTCACTGGAATCATCTGACAATTCCTCCCCAATAAGTCTTCTTTTGAATTCAATTTCCAATTTTAATCCCATTAGGGGTTTTCGGGTCTGCCCGAAGAAAACAGGTTTATTTTGAGCCTGGAATTTACAAGGAATTTATGAATTTCAATTGAGGCCAAATCAAACATTAAAACCTTTGATTTATTCTTGGAAAAATATTAACCATCATACATTGATGGGTTTTGTTTGAGTTTAACAATTTTGAATTGACCTATAATTGATTCATATTTAAATTATAAATTCAATTCGTGATCGGATATCAATTTGCAAAGGTCAAATGTTTCAAGGATTGCAATACTAATAATTGGGAAGGATCGGAAATTAAAAGAGATTCAGGAGCATGTTTTTCCATATGTAATTGTGGTAAGTATGTAGCTACCTAGAGTGAATTCTTTAATAATAGCTTACAGTTGAGGTCAAGGTCTTTCTTTGTTTTGCTACTTTACAACGTAGTAAATACAATATAGTAACTACTCCTGAGGATAATAGGATAATAGCCGATGTAGCTAGCTACGATAACCCCCGGTCCTTCCGAATTGATTTCTTTTGGCATTCTTTCCTCCACTACTACTATTATCTTTCTTTTTGGTGGTGGGCAAAAAGCGGCACACTAAAAAACTAGGAATAAATTGGCAAAGTTCCGAAGAAAGGAGATTTAGGGAGGGAGATTGAGAGGTTATATCCTACGAGTATTCATCCTCAGACTAGGTATATTATACATATTATGTTCAAGTATATGGGGAAGGAGGAGTTTTTGCTAAAATATCATTTCGAATGAAGGCACGAAAAGTATATTTATTTCTCAGTGCTTTACTTTTGTATGGAGGAGGTGGTGGTGGCTCATTTAAATGTGTGACACGCAGATCAGACCGATCTTATGGGATATGAGCTATAAAAGACTATGCAAAAAAGCTTGTATGAAACACAGAATTTAAGCGGGTGTCAATCATCCTTTCAATTGTTTATTTTTACCATCTTTTGATATGGCTCTTGAGAATTGTGGTTATTTCAGCTGTGCTACGAATATATTTTATGTCTGATCTTTCTAGACTAAATGATTGATGAACTCGAGTAGATTTGGGAATTTTTTTGGAGGGTTGAGGAAATTGTTTTAATTCCAAATGAGGTATACCTATATGTAGAAGAAGTTAACGAATGGTTGAGGCATCCTTGGGGTAGATACTACGAGAAGGATTCGAAGAAATGGTAACTCAAAGAATCCCAATTTATTCGAGTAGGATTAAGAATTTTATTAGGTTTCTGGATCGGGGTTTCTCTGAGATTTATTAACCGTATTGAAAAGGATCCGAATGATTAAAAGGAGCCAGATCCCTCCAGGAAGATCAAAGGAGATTTCAATATAATATTATAGGAAATGATAATCCGATCTGTGTCTGAGACCCTCTCATCCAACCCGGGTTCCAACTTCCAACCAGCAGGAAATTGAGAACAATCCGGGTTTTATTCGAATCCTTTTATATGTATGGTAAGATAGGTATTATTATCGAATAGGAACAAAAGTATATTGTTCAAAGAAATATTAGATTCAGGATCAGATCTAACAAAGGAAGTAGGATCCGGTTTCAACCCAACATTTCTCGTTATTTTGTCTTCTTCGGGTCTTCGGGAGCCTTAATTGAATAATACAAATGAAGGATCATGTACAACTACAAGATCTACTCAAATATTATTCCAGGAAGTAAAAGTGTTTGATCTTTGGAATAATATGATTGAATTCTAGGTAGGTTTTCCAATGATTTAGCACTTTTAATGCCTCCCCCGGGGGTTTTTGTCGTATTGATCTTAATTAATACGTTATATTTCGGGGAACTACATATTTCAGTCAATTAAGGATTCTTTGAAATATCAAACAGTTTGATTTCTTGTCTAAATTGCCCTTTGACGCGATAAATAATGGAGAATTTAATTAAACTTGCCTATACCATTGTATAAATTTTAATTGAGGCGTAATACACGTGCTATACGATATGATTTATAAATAAATTCATCTGATTTGAGGTTCTGATTTGAGGCATTGCATTGGCAAAAACAATGAATTCTTCGGAATACTTGATGGAAAATTCTTTCAAAATTGTTTACCAATTGACATTGCTTGCGAGAGTATCAGTTCAACTCCGTACTAAACTTGAGCACTTTGTAAAACTTCATTTTTATCACCTCTCGACCACTTCTTCGTAGTATTATTTGCATTTTGCATACCTCAATACCTCCAAGAACTACCTACTCCTACGATCAGTATACCATCACACTCCTCTCTTGAGGATGGATTGTTGTGGATTAAATTCTTTCGATATTTTACTACTTGAGGATGAGTAACTCCACGGTATAACCGGACTGCGCAAATAAATTTAGATTTGACGTACTTTGTCCAGCGGCAAATACTCATAAAAAATCCGGCCAAGTTTGTGTATTTATATTTTAAGGAGTTTCCCCTCATCAAGTATTCGGTCAATTCCTATAAGAATTGCAATTCGATTGATTGGTTTGGCCTCTATTATTCATATTACGATAATAGTGATAAATATCATAGTAGTTTGGTTTCTTGCGAGTGTTGTGTACACGAGCGTTGAAAGTAAATTGTTCGATACACAAATATATTTGATATAAAAGTTGTATATCGAATGCATTAAAGGAATTGCGATGAACTGCACTATTGAGTATTGCTATTTGAGAGTTTTTAAAGGGGGCCAGCTTCGAACTACACAGTCATAGTCATACTACTACGTAATTTTGTGGGATTGAATAAGGTGTTGGGGGACTGACTTTTTTGGCTAGTGGTTGAAGTTGAATTGTTGAATCAGAGTTGGCAGAATAGCCAGTGATGTTGCAGAGTCAAGAGTGGTCCCCAATTGACCTCCAAATACGTGAGTGAGTGTGCAATTTACATTTACTCTCAAAGTGTTCGCTTTTCAAAGCCTCAAAGGGATCCAAAAGGTCAACCCTTGAATGGTACCCACCTCGCTTTGTGGTCTTTGAAGTTTTAAACCTATAGTATATAAAATCTGGTTCATAATGAGCTATTAAAACTTGTGGAGCCTACTTTAAGTGTCAAAGGGTTCGAATTGAGTGGGTTTTTCCAGCTAATCATTTCAAGCCTGGATTTCGCGAGCTACTCCTCGAGGATTTAATGACAAACTTTAATGAGGGGGGATTCTGACACAATTCTAAGAATTGAATCTTTGAAGTTGAGGATGAGGATGAGTATGTTTTTTTTTAAACTCAAACAGGGCTACGAGGAGGAAAAAAGTTTAGTTTAACTTAACTCGGCTGACGTGAGTGTTTTGGGATTTTTACAAGTTTACATTGTCGCGGATCGAATGGAACTTAAATTGGAGCTCAAAGGGTTTGACATGAAAGTGTCAGGTGATAAGGGTAGCTCTCCATTCCTCATGTTTCCTACGTCCACTCTAAAAGACTTTAATCGGGTCTTCCGAAGGTCGAAAAGTGCATCGGGAGCTCCACCAATTACAAAAGGTGATGGATTCGGAGACATTAAAAAAAAGCTATTAATCTCAAAGTCGTAAAAAGGTCGGAAATTGCACACAAAAAAGAGTTGTTACGAGATCTGCACTTGCTTTACATCCATGCCTATTTATTTGTCCATATGCTCACTCATTTGGATTTAAGAATAGTTTTTATTGGGTTCTCTCTCGGCTCGCACCCGAAAGTGGATGGAACTTTGAGCCTCGGTAAATTAAGTACATGGAGGTAGGGTGAAAAAAAAATCGGGGAAGATTTTGCTCTTTTTTTTCTTGAGGATTTGCCAATATTTGCAAGGATTTGCGTAGAATTCATAAATTTAAATGCTCGCGACGGCGCCGATTATCTCTCATTTCCTCCGGGTTTCCTTTGGCAGAGACCTCTTTCTCTTACCCGTATTTACCCGTATTTAAAACGGATATGATGATGATGATGATGAGAAGGATGATCTTTCATTTCCTCTAGATCCTCTCATATTCGGTGGTGAAATGACTCGCAAATGAAATGAAATTAAAAGCACCTTTTAGGTATATTTGTACCTTGTGACATCATTAATTGATATGGACGGGTGGATTGTCGCTAGAATTCTAAAAATAGCTTGGGGTTATTTTAGGCCTTTAATTAGCAGGCTCTTTGATTAGTTTTGGGTCAAAGGGTGGGTGGCCGCGACGAGAGACTGTAATTAAAACCCCCGGAATGCCCGGGCTTTTATTAATTGGGGGGTAATTAAAAATCTATTTATGTTTCGATTGAATAATATTAATTTCTGAACCCTTTGGATTTTTAGAGAGCGAAGGAGCAGGGGCGGTAACGAGCGGATCTCCAGTCTCGAAAAAGCGTGGATTTGGCGGGTAAGTTTCTTTACAAATTGTGTAAAAGATTGTAGATTTTTAAATTTTTTACCATTAGATAGATAGGCACTCGTAGATCAATTACAAATGGATTTGGGATCATGTCAGAGATTGTTTATTGGTACGAGTGGGTCATTGCATAAGCTAGAGGACCCCCATAAAAGGATATGATCCATTTATCAAAAGAGATAGACTTTAATAAATGGTCAAATGTCATAGCCTATAACTCTCGAGAGCTTAGCTTTGAATCAACTTTAACCACACCTTCCCCCCACCAAAAAAAAAGCTTCTCTTATATGGAATTGGAGGGTTTTAAAGCATATATTGTATTTAAAAACATATTCATACTCTAAATGGTAGGGAGAAAAGATTTAAAAATTCGACGAGGAATTAAATAAGGAAAAATAATAAGGCTTATCTCGGTTCCTGAATTTCCCAGAATTCGTGGGACGGTGGGATTATCGGCCGGTTGGCTGACTTGCATTGATACGAGAATTTGGAAGGGTCTGTACTTGCAATACATAGGTAGTATTTCACCTTTGACTTTTCACCAGCCTCGGCGGCCCGAGTGTCTCAAGTGTAATTTACTGGGTCTTTTTTTTAAAGAAAAAAATGGGGAATTTAAAGGGATTCCCCGGAAGATAAATGTAGATAAATTGTGTATAATTTAGGTAGGATTAACTGTGGTTCTCTTTGCCTTCTCCGTGAGTATTGTCTTAAGTAGTAAAACTCTAAATAAATCTTATTAAATTAAATCCTTTTGAGTTTAAGGGATCATCTATCAAAATGATCCTGATTCAAATGTAGGAATGATTTATTTTGGACAGTCTAAAGCAGTAAGGATTAGGCCGCAATTTGCAAACACCGAGCTTTGTATTAATTTGCTAGATTCAAATTAACTTGTAATATTCCTTTGCAGAACCAGCGGAATTTAATCCTTTATTGCCGGCCTTAATCTGGCTTTTATTCAGCATTTGCTCGTGCAGAATAATATTGGATAGCTAGGCCCTGAGTTTGTTTAGAGTACCGTATGGCCGTATAGGCCGCAATAAAATCATGAATAAACTGAATAAACTTTGTATTTAACCCGGGTTCGAACCACTCTCGAATACTTTGAATAATATTCTTGGCTTGGATGAGAACCTTGCAGTTTTTTTGTCGTATACTAGTATATACCTACCTAATTTGTGAGTAAATATATAATTGAGAGCAAGCTCGGATAGTACAAGTATGAGTATTGAGTACTATAAATGAAGTTGGAGGGTTTACTTGACCTGAATATAAGTGGACTGGCTTTTATAGTTTATGGGAGGAGTGGGGAGGGTGTTTTTAGTAAATGATGATGATGATGGTGCTGATAGAAAGAAAAAAGGAGACGGCAAAAGCTACAAAGTTATAAACTAGTGTTGATGTTGGATCAGGCCGTCTCCTCCGCGGGTTATACCGGGAGAATCTATTGCAAGAACTCGAGGTACAGGTTTCAATCGAGCCAGAAAAAAAGTAGCACATTAAATTGGGAAAGAGTCTGCGGATTGAAGCGACAATATGGGCCCTACATTGGCTTGAGCTAGAGTCCTTTTAGGGCTAATAGCCTAAATCATTTTATGTAGTACCTACAATGTACCTACAATGTACAGACTTTGCTTCCAAAGGGAGATTGGCTATAGATTAAGTAGATTTCTTGATCGGCGCCACCACCACCATAATATCATTCCGTGAATAAGGCATTTACTCGTAGCTACAAAGTAGTTTGAGGATCATAATTCAGCTACATACAAGTGTAGTAGGCACTTCTCTTTTAGGAATGTCTGTGAAAGCTACAATAAGCTTTTAAATGAATTGTATTCGTACCTACTACTTTTTGAATAGGATGAGATGTAGTACAATATATAAAGCTTATTTTATAATGCCTGATTTAATGCCTGATTAAAGTTGATTTTAAATTGTTCGTTTTGTGTATTTTTCTAGGTAAATGGCTGCCTACACAAATCCGGAAATTAAGTCAGGGGAAGCTGAATTCGGATGGATCAGGGAAATCCTCCTCCTCCAACCTCAAAAAGACTACCTCGGACAAAAAGTTCAATAAGGTACGATACCCTATACGCATTATAAAATAAAATAATAAAGCTTTCATTGAAGAGTCTATTTTGCAAAAGACTGTAATGGCCCTAATGCAAAATATTTATTAAAAAGTCGAGAAGGCTCCTTCAAAATTGGTTGCATACGCGTTGTGAACTACAAAGAGTTGTCCATATTTGGTTGTGGTATTGTATGTAGATATATAGCTGGCTGGCATGTTTAAATTGTCAAGTGGAGGCATTGAAATAATATATGGGCACTTGGTCGGGGTGTAGGGCAATTAAATCATATGTTGAAGCATTTGGAGGATAGTTTAGTTTTTAATGTTTTCACAATTGGACCTTGCATCTTTTTTTGCATAGGGAAAAGTGAAGAGTGAATTGATTGTTCCTTCACTAACGTACATACATAGTAGGGTACAGCTCATCAATGGAAGGTATGTTGAAGAGATCCCAAGATGAACACATAAACACATTACTACATTTGGAGTTGGCATTCACATTGATAAAGAGTTCAGGGTTTGCCTTTTGTAAATAACATTTATGTATTAGCAAATATTAAAATTTAAAATATACTACAATATTACCATCTGAGATGAGTACTTTACTAGATACGCTAATTTTGAACAGGATAAAGGCTCGAAAGATTTACATAATTAATTAGCATTTTGTATTCATTTTAAGGATTATCCGGGATTATTCATATTTATTTTGCTCATTATTTCCTGTTAAATAGAAAATTCCTGGAAGTTTTGCCTCGTATTTCCTCTCCACTTCCTCCTTGAACTCTTATTAATCATTCTCTGCCATTCTCTGGCAATTTTTTTTCGAAAGCCCCATTAGATTACTTTTTCTTACACATAACAAGGGCCATAAATGGCTCTAATTTGGCAATTTAAACAGATCTTTTAATGCTCTCATTAGTTAATTGGTTGGGGGAAAGCTCAAGGAGTTTATTATATTTTGATATAGGCACTTGAACAAGGTGAGGCTGCATAAGACTATGAAATAAAGTTAATTTTGCTTTAATTAATGGTTAATTAAAGATACGATGGTATACAGGAGTTGTATTATTGCTAGTGGCACAACATTAAATGTTCACGAGCATTTTCAAGGGAATTTTTTTTACTTTACTTGAAACTTGTCCATCTATTCTATCCAATGCAGTGCACATATGCAAAATATCTCAAATGTTTTGACGGGGAGTGACTGATGTCTCAGCCCCTAGTCTTTTACCTTCGGTAGGTAGTATACATAGATAATACTCGAGTATTTGGATAAACTCGCTTCAAGTTTACATTTCACTTTAAAGTGTTTAGGTTAAACTTTTTGTAAGCTTTGAATTTGCAAATTTAAAGCGTATATCTCGAGGATTTTTACATTCATTTGGTGTTGGGAGCTGGGCGAGAGAAGAAGTATATGGATTTGTATTTAAAGAATTGATAAGAATTGTTTTTATTTTAATTGGGGATTTGGGAGTGGAATCCGCGAGTATTAAATCTTGAAAAGTGATCATTAAATTAAATACAAAAGGCACATCTTGAGCTCTTTTTTACAAGTCTTTGAGGGAATAAATGAATACATAATACTCGTAACCTTAAAATGTGATTTCTCCAAAAGTGGAAGAATTTATGGTGCATTATTCAAGCAACTGACCTTGATCATTTGAAATTGAGGAGACGAGTGTGTTTTGAAACATTGGTGCAAGGGCTTGAATATAAATTTAATGGGATTCGACTCGGATTGAGAGGGTGTTAAGGCCGAGATTTGAATCTTTTAGCTTGGAATCGCTAATCCTCCAATTACTACCGCATATACATTGGTGCTCCCGAAGAATCTTTAAAACTGAAATGAAAAAGTTATTTCAAAAGGCGGGTAAAGATGAAAAAGATGAGATTAAAGGGATCCCAATCCCGAGGAGGATGGTACGAACTCGGATCCAAGTTGATGGTGTAATAGAGAGTGAGTTGTCATCCTCAGAGGATGATGATGAGAATGAAATTGGGATTGTTTCGAGGAAAAGTATGAAATGTGGATCATGGGGTGGAACTGGTATTGTCAGCTCACCTCCACATCCTCCAATGATTGATCACCCACACCGGAGGAGTACCCCAAATTCCCCGAATAAAGACTCTTTTTCAGGGAAACTTTGTACCAAGTCTAAAAGTGCACTCCTCCTCCTTGCACCATGCTCCTCTTCTCAAAGGTTCTCCTCCTCCACCACTTCTCTTAACTCTGGATTTGAAAATTCTGACCTTAGCCGACTCTTTTGTACCTCTACCCTTGCTGGTCTACTACCCCGATCAATCTCAATGGAGTTAAAGGTTATTAAATTCTTCAGAAGGTCCTCCATGAAAGATCCTGATTAATTACATACATGCATAGGATGGCATTGCAAAAGTTTGAATTTGAAAATCCGGGCTGGAATTTCAACCTTGAATTCACTTTATGCGAGAATTCCATTTGGGCTCAAAGCTTTATAAGCTTTATCTTAGTCTCTTCCCATCAATCCTCGGGATTTATCTCGCATCCCATCTTATCCCATGTAACATAAGGACCTTTATTCTAGCCCAAAGAAAAATCATATTAAAACCTGCAGTCTCGACTCATGAGCATTTTCATGTATATGAAAATGACTTTGTAATGCTTTATAAAAAGGTTTAGATAGCTTAAGGATCGTCTAGGTAGGGTGCTTCAATTGCATTTTACTAGATAAATGGATCTTATAACCTCCAGCAGGATAGCAAATCTGCATGTCTGGGTCGAGGTAACCGAATTTCCGGAATTGTATTTGAACGGCCATAATTATATCTTGAGCCGGGAGAAAGTGAAAGGAAGGTGAAAGCCTTTGTAGTTTCCCCTACGATAGAACCCCCTCCGAATTGGTTTCGAGTAAATATTATGGGCAAATAAGATTTGGTAGAAAACGAGCTTTCATTTTCATACACTCATCTGCTTATCTTCTCCAGTTGGTTGGGAAGCGAAGAAGAGTTTTATGGTGGGGATTTAATATTATAGAGTAACCCGCCGAAGGGATTCGGTTGAGATCGGCCAAGGTTCTAACTCACTGTGTTGTTTTTTTATGCGCAGCTCCCTCCTTCATCTCCTACCACGGCGGCGGCGGCGGCGGCTGTAGGCCCAGGATCCTCTCTCGGTGGTGGGGAAATAATGGGAAATCGAGCGTCTGTGCATCAGGGTCATTCTCCAGTCGCTTCAGTCGAAGAGAACAGAGCCCCACGACCTTCCCTCCTCCGAAAAAGTGGATCTGGACCAGATCAGAGTGATCAGAATGGAGCAGGGAGGAGTTCCAGTACTGGACCAGATGAGATTGAGGATGAAAGTGAAGTTTACATCCCACCACCCATGAAACCAATCTCTGAACAATTGTTATTTGGTGCTTCTGTCCCAATAAGCGGCGAGACCTCAAAACGGGTAAGCTAACGTGTTAAGAGAGACCTCAAGTATGAGTTTGGCCCCCCCCCATAGTGGGATTTAATAAATTGTGGACCCCTAAACCTTACCATACGTATACATACTTTACACCACAATCTGGTTGATAAATGTACCCTTTTTTTAAATTTTGGGTGTGAAAATTCAAATGGAGACGAGTGAATGATTTTAAATGAATTTCTACCTATATTGAGTGATTCTTTAAACGGATACATAATCTTATCGTATAGATTTACCCCTATCGTTGTATTACTATTCCTATCCCAATCAGTGTATCTGTATTAACCCCCTTCTCAAACTAATCGTGGGATGATCATTTATTTTGTAACATTTGTGTCTCTGGCTATGATTATGTAGCCTTGTAGAGAAGGAGGAGGCGGAGAAGGGAGGAGGAGGATAGATCCAGTAGCCGGAGAAAGTACTTCAAATACGGTGGAATTGGCGTCAGAACTGGAGCAAATTGTCCGACAAAGAATGGTTGGTGGTTGGGTACTAGTACAATATTTGAGACATTAGCATTGCACGCAATCCACGGATCCTTTCTAAACTTTCCTCATATTTCTTTTGCACCCATTATAACTAATTCTACTAACATATTCCTTTGTACTACTAGGTACTAAGTATTACTACGTGCCGTATATTCTCCTTTTTTATGTTCGTTTTAGCTCTAGTTTTGATCCAGAGTCTTTATAAAATGCATGCATTAGCTATAGCCTATTATGTAAGGAACTGGGAATGCTCCTACTATTGTATTGTACTATAAATTAATAGAGATTATTTTTATTATGTTAAAAGGTCCCCTTTAAATTGTATTATAATTTGATTTGAAGCATGTAACGAGTTTTACATACTAAACTCCTAAAAATGAATGTGTAATAATGTGTTCAAATGTTTTTAATATACCTCCACAGGAGCAGCATTCCGATCCCACAGTGGATAAGCTAAATGAGCTAAGTTTAAGTGAACTTGGAGCTACTTGTTCTTCATCAACAATGTCCGCCGCCACACCTTGTCCTCTTCTTGGAGAGGATCATGAGGCTCTTGAGAATGGAGCCGGAAGTGTACCCCCACCCTCTGAACCTACCCCTGAGGATGAAGGAGCTTCCCTAGCCAAGAAACGAAGGTATGTGATGACTGAGCTCGTAGAAACGGAAAAGGATTATGTACGAGATTTGAAAGAGATTGCAG
>JAAZTK010000153.1:0-27688 GCA_036507255.1 Megalothorax incertus | reverse complement strand
TACTAGATAATTTATATTAATTTAAATGCATGAAAAACACGATGCAAAAATTATTTCAAAATTGTTTGCATACCTAGGAATGGAGATGCACCAAAATCGGGTGTTTTGACATCCTTAGCGAGGACCACCCTTCCATCAAGGAGTGTAATATCCTCCCCATTCTTCAACTTGCCCAAAAGAGGTCCTGGAGGGACCCCAAAATCAATACATTTGTCTAGGATGAGCGTTCCCTTCTTCTCCCTTGGTTTACATACAAAGCAAATGGCAGCATTCCTCGCCGCCTCAGCCTCATCTGAAGATTTACCATCCTCCAATTTACTCTTTTTTGTTCCATCTATTTTTATACCATTTAATTTTATACACTTTACTAATATAATATTTCATAGTAGTATATTAACCTTGATTCGCTCGAACAATCTCCAAATGCCTTTTATGCCCTTTGATTTCCTGGTAGTAGTCCGTATCATCTCGCTCTGGACTCGAGTCAGTCTCTACAATGGAACCTTCATCTGCTCTAGGAAGTATTGGGACATAATCTATCCGAAGAATATGATCCTCCATATATGTTGATCCATCCGCCTCCAAATGGACATCCCCCACCTTGATTGTAAGGTTATTTAGCACTGCAAAACGCTGGGTAGCTTCAAATAGCCTTTCCTGTATTAAGTAATTAAATTAAAATACATTTAATTGAAGAAATACGACTTCTTACAATGCCTTGAGGTCCATGAAGAGAGATTGCAGGTATTCCAATATCTTGAATAGTAAGTGCCATTCCAGGGATCCCTCCAATCCTATCCCAAGTCTTGCTCGTTATAAATACATGCTCCAATTTGGCCAATTTCCGCTTGTGTTCATGGGCTAGACGCTGTGTTCCTTCTCCGCAATTAAAAAGGTATCGTGTTTGGTCTGTAAATAGATATAAAGATTGAGGAGCACCTCTAGCTCCATTCCCGAGGATTTGGAAATGTACAAGTGCTGCAGGGTATTTGACGGCACCCTCCATCTTGGACTTGCGAGCTTCTTTGAGCACCTTCACGTGGGGCTTTTCTTTAGGCATACTCAGAAGATTGGAGATTAATTGACTCCGTTTTTTATTAGAGAAATGTCGAGGAGGAGAATGATTTAATATCAGAGCATATGGAGCAATCTGTCTTCGAAACATCCAGAATCCGAATCTGTTCAGAACTCTGCCTTCACCTTCAGATCTGCAATACAAAAGATAAAAAAATCATTATAAAATTCAGTAAAGAACAAAAAAAATCACCATTTCATTCCTAGTCGCAAAAATTACATTCCCACGTGGGGATATTTCATTCGGTATGACTCTGATGCAATTAGCAGACTCTATTTCAGTCCCCTCCCTTAAATAAACAATTCTATCAATTAGAATGAGGGCTTCTGCAATTGGTTGGAGTGCCCCTTGGAGTGACAATAACCCTGTGATGGTCTTAATGTGTTCCACATTCTGTAGGAAGATGCAAATTCCTATTTAAATGTCATATTCACTTTGCAAATGATGAACCTACTTGAGATTCAAGCTCCAAAAGGGCCTCTTTGAGGGAAATTAAGGTTTTTTCAAACCCATCGGGATAATTCAACGAATAACCTCCGTCAACTTTGTGCAAATATGCTTCAAATGTAGTTAATGGGCCTTTGTGAGGTCTCCTCTTACGCTTGACGAGGACAGCAGCCTCTGAGAAGGAATAAAAATGTGCTACAAAAAGAAATAAATGAAATATGGTACCATTTTTGGCAAAAAGTTGTAAAATCCCTCGAAAGAAAAGTGCCTTGACCTCTTGAGAAATATTGTCCAAATAGTGGGGACCTGGCCGTTGAGACGCAAGTCGAAAAAAATGACCAGAAGCATATTCCCGGTCTCCTTTAAGGTCATTCCTCAATGGGGAGGACATTGGGAAATTGCTTGAGCTCATTTTTAGGTAACAACAAGGCACAATTCCTACCAATTTGAATCTAGAGTCCGAGAGGAATGCTTTCAAACTCCACGGGGTCAAATCCCCGCAAGAATGGAGTCCTACAAGACCTAGGACTTCTTCAGAGCTTGAGATTATATCATCTAATTGAGCCACAATGTCCTGAGATAGGCTTAAATTGACAAATGTCACATCCTCATTATTCGCAGGGGTTTTTTCAAAAAGGTTTCTTGCAGCTCCGCTTTTTGCTTCGTCAGATTCGATACAAATGCAGGAAATGCCGTAATCTCGGTTCAATTTAAACGAAAGATATCCCTACAATGGAAGATACACATTGATTAAGTCGTCTACGGATAGAATTAATGAATGGAAGCTTACTAAGCCAGAACCAATATCAATTATCTTTCGAATGCCTCTCTCTTGGCATTTGGACCCTATGAATTGTGCCAGATATTGTACTTCTGAGGATTTCTTTGCAGTCCAACACTTTTCCCCTTTATTGTCGATTTTAAATTGAGATTCTTCGTTAATTAATGATGATTCTTGGAGGAATTGAGAGCCCTGGGCGGTTAACGAAGAGCAAGAGCTTAAAAGTGCTCTTAATTCAGGGGGTGCCCTACCCACCTACACAATGAAATAAAATGTGGGGTTAATTTCGTGTCTAATTAGTAATTAGCCATATGAATATAAGATAATTAACCGTATTCGGTAAAAGCCGATGATGCAACAATTCCTTAAAATTCTCATCCTCAAACATATTGAATGCCTCAATGAATTGAGAAGGGATTTGTGACATGACTCCTGGGTACAAGACCTCGGTCATTTTAAAATCATAAATCCATTGGTATTTAGCAAATAATGAGGTAGCCTCCAACAAAAAGTCGACCTCAAAGGATCCAATATTTTGGGAATCCAAATATGCCATTTCTACATTATACCGGAAAGAATAGCAAAATATGAATAACTTGACACTTTTGGACATAAAAATACAATTAAATAATGGAGAAGAAAGAGAGGAAGCTTACCGAAACTCGATGACCTTTGACCTTGATGTTAAAACTAATTAAATTAGGTAGGGTACTTAAAACTTTTTAACAAGTTTCTCGGCTCGTGGGTTTTTAAATCTGTCGATCCTCCCGATTCAATCGCACTGTTTAGTGTACAAAATCAACTGAAACTTCTAGCTTACTTTTTTAAACGTTTTTAATTAGTAATAATTACTAATTAGTAGTAATTACTATTAGGCTATTATAGATACACTATATTGACAACTTTGGTCCTCATTAAGATATATCTACCTTATATCTACCTATACAATATTCAATTATCCTTAATTAAGGTGCACATTTTCACCGAAATAAAAGAGTTGCAATTTGATTCTTGATTTTATTTTAATTTCAAAATATCTGAAGAATTATAACGGAATTTAATTAGATTCTTAGAAGTTGGTTAACAATTTGATTAGTATAATTAGTATAAATGAGTTATTAGGCAGCTAGTAGATATGAAGGTTAGGTCTTTTGATTATATTGTCTTCTTGCGATTTATTCTTGTAATTG
Organism: Megalothorax incertus; assembly: GCA_036507255.1. Taxonomy (NCBI): domain Eukaryota; kingdom Metazoa; phylum Arthropoda; class Collembola; order Neelipleona; family Neelidae; genus Megalothorax; species Megalothorax incertus. The sequence continues at coordinate 24,195 of JAAZTK010000153.1, read as the reverse complement.
TTGCAGATTTCGGAGAAACCAAACAGCAGAGCTCACAAGCATGTCCAGATTTACTTTTGGAGAGCCTAGATTATGGCAATCTGGATAAACTTTGATCCCAGCCTCCTTCCCAAGGCCCTTAAGTGCCCTATAATAAGCAATCCCTTGATACATTGGCACTCGGAGGTCCTCAGAGCCAACGAGAACGAGGACAGGACATGTGACGGCTGATACTTTATTAATTCCAGATACATTCCATAATTTGGCAAGGTTCTCTGCAGTCACTGCCGTTGGTACAATCCCCTCTGAACCCGACTCAAGTCCAGGCTCAGTCCAAGCCCAATCCGTAATGTCACTCAACCCAATTTGCACTGGAAATTAAAGAAATCTTTTTAGAAATTGTAAAAAAATGACTATAAAATAATTACCTGTGAGGTCAGTGACAGGATTTCTGGTCACAGCAGCTTGGTAAAATTCTGGATATGTTCCAATGAGATGTGTCAATAGGAAACCACCGTGACTACCCCCAAACACCACAATCTTATCAGGGTGTATGAGCTCTGGATGTCCCTTGAGGACTCTTACCACCGTTTCTTGACAATCCACGAGGTCAACGGATCCTATCCGTCCCGTAAGAAGCTCTGTTGTATCTGTAGACGTCCCTAGGGACCCAACATAATTGAGCCTAAGGACGGCCAAGCCCATTGAAAGGAAAAAGAGCACTTCTCGCTCAAAAGTATCGTAAAAAATGGTATGTGGACCTGCAAAAAAAAGGATTTTAGGTTTGTTTTCCAACATTTTATTTAAAAGTACCTCCATGTGGCCAAACAACGAGTCCTCCAGTTCTGAGCTCCATCCCAGGTGCTATAAATAGTGAGGCAGGGGTATTTTTGGTCTTTCCAGGAATGAATTTAAAAGTAACATCCTTTGGGAGGACGGATGATGTCGGAGTAAGGCGAACAGACCTCCCACTCGCAATTTCAATTAGCCTGAGGAATGGTGGTTCAAGAGTGGATGAGGCAGAGACGAGGAGGAACCTGTCATCAATATCCAGGATGGTATCTACACCCTCAACTTGCACCTCTTCTATCAGTTGGTCGGTTACTTTAAGGAGGATTGATCTCCCTTCGTTTACAGTCACTACAAAAAAGATCTCCCCATTCGGTGTGAATACTTTGGGTGGGAAATCCGAGTAAATGGGGATCCCATTCGGCGGATTTAGCTCATAGATGACCTGAGGTTCTCCCTTGGCTTTCAGATTGAGTGCAAGGATTCTTCTTCCTTTATTATGTGGCCCCCAGAGGGTCCTTTCTTCCCACATTACCCAATCCCCTCCAGGCTTGACCCTTGGACTTATGGATGATACATTCTCAGAGCTAAGGTATTCGAAATGATCATCTTCGAATAAAGAACATGAAAAGATTCGAGAGGGGAGATTAGAGCAGTAAATAAGGCCAGTTCTCCAGCTTTCCTTATCACATGAAATGTCCAGCCCACGACCAATAATGACAGTATTCCCAGCCCATTGGATGTCGCAAGGAAATACATCTTCAGGGATTCTAATTGCACGGAATTCATCAGTCAAAAGGTCAATCACCACCACGCAGGAGAATGAACAGCTACTGAGCTGTTCTCCCCAATTAGCCATGTAATTATACTCTTGTCCAAGGGTAGCCTCCTCTGGGTCTTGGAAGATTGTAGGTTTGCTTAGATTCAAGTTGGCAAGCTTGTCAAGGGCTTCCTCCGAGTTGACAGAGGATGGTGGTCCAGAACTCTTTTTTGCCCCCGAGAATTGGGATGCAGATGATCCAAATGAGGTGAAAAATGGCTTGGCTTTGGGGGGTTTCTTCTCCGCGAGGTAGGCAAGTGAGTGGCCATCGGGGGAGAAGGCCATGGTGGTCCCAAAGGGATCCTTTTTTGTGTAAACTCCTGGAGTTTTATGGAGGTCAATCTCTTTAAGGTCGTAGCTCTTCACCAGAGTCTCCCCCGACCAAATTTGAAGGTACTCGCTCTTCGAGGAAGATTCCTCAACCACGAGAGCTTGTGTAACTCCATCAGAAGCTAGACAGTAGTGTTTCCGGTCAAAAGGGGAGGGTGGAAGTGCAATAACCTGAGAACTAATGTCCAAATCTGGAGGCTGAGTAGCCTCAAAGGCCGCCTTTAAGCTTGACAGCGGGATCACATGGCTCCGGAAGAACTTTTCAGTCATCTTTGAGGAAGGGTCTATGACTGACCAAAGGGACTTGATGCTCACACCATTCGAACCCACCGAGAAATGACCCGAGAGAATTGACGGGATTTTTGCAAGCTCCACCCAACTTTTGACAATTTCTCCGAGATTCTATATTGGATATGTCATTCAATTTAATCTGATTTTAAATTTATTAATTATTAAATCGAACATATAGTACCTACCCTCATCATTAAATTAATTGCTCTTTAAATTAAATTTGGCACAAATCAGCTGGAAGAGTTTTAAAATTTTGATTGTCTTTTGTTTGAATTCTTTTGAAATTGAATGTCAAGATTAATTAGAATCAAATGTAGCTTAAGCTAATTGTTGAAATTATTGTCAATTGTCAATTGACAGCACCTTAATTAATTATTAGCTAATTAATTAATAATTGAATTTAAGATCTCCTCCCACTTTTTCAAATCTGCTCTGACCGCCTCGCAATTTATATAAAATTCAACTTGAGCCCGGATTAAAAAAACACGAGCTCGAGTCGAGACGAGACTATTAAAGTTCCTTAATTTAATTAGCCTATTAGGCATCTAATTAAGGTCAAGCTAATTAGTTGAGATTCTTTTTTGAAACCCTCTGTTCTGATTTAATTTTTAAACTTTAATCTTTCCATCCGCAGAATAGACCATTTAAAATCGGATTTGCACATGTACAAAATCTCCAAAAGGTAAACAAAAGATTAATTTTGTATCTATTTACTATTTAGAATTAGTATTAATTAATTCATTGTGGTTAATTACCTCATTTGTTAAAAGTGTAATTTTATAATTGTGCATATAATTAATTGTAATTCTATTCCTCCAGATCCTAATGGAGTACCCAATTTTTCGAAGTTACGACCAAGTCCCTCGGTTTGGACAACCTCCAGGGCTTCCTCCTCCTCAATGGCGAGGTCAGCTTCCTCCAAGAGGTCAGCTTCCTCCTAGAGGTCAACATCCTTCAAGAGGTCAATGGCATCAAGGTCCACCACAATTCCAAAGACAAATCAATCCTCATCATCAACAACAGCAACAGCGAGGACCTCCGTCAAGATTTCAAGGAGGTCTCGCAGGTTTTCCTCCTCAAGGTCCTCCTCAAGGTCATGGACGTGTTCCTCAACAGCACTTCCAACCCAGAGGACAATACCGAGGTCAACCTCCACCTCATTTTCAGAGAGGACCTCCTCCTCGTCATCATCCTCCTCCAAATGCTCACCCTCGTCCTCCGCAATCATCTCGTCCCTCTCGAGGAAGAGGAGGTAGGCACGAACCATGGATGACACCTCATCTTCAAAATCTAATCCAGCGGAGAAATCAACAGCAGCTCAAAGCTTTCAAATCAAAGGATCCGAAAGAGTTTGACGAGTTCAAGAGCCTCAGATCACAAGCTTCCCTCCTTATGGAACAAGCCAAAGCTGCCTACGATCAGGTACAAAACTACTAATTTATTAAATTAGGTATTTCTAATTATCCCTATTTCCCAAAGGATCCTTCCAATCGTATATTCCCACAACGTCAACAACAGCCGCTATACATGTTCAGCTGTGGCCCTTGCAATCGGAATTTCAGGAGCCAAATCGAGTTGGACAAACACAATGCTGAGCACATGACTTGCAAGTAAATGCAAAACCTTAATTCTTATATTTAAATACTAATGCCATTGTTGCTTTCCAGGCTCGATGGATGTACCTTCACAGCTCATCCAAAGCTAATCCTCAAACACATTGAAATGCAGCATTCAAACAACATTTTTTCCCGTTTAAAAGGTTTTGAGACACCAGAAGAGATTGCCAAATGGCGTGAGGAGAGAAAGAATCGATTCCCCACGGTAGAAAGAGCTATAAAAATGAAGGAGGAGAAAGAATTGCTCAAAAAAGAGAGAGAACTCCGGAGGAATCGAATGAAGGAGGAAGCGGAGAAGATGAGGAAATTAATGCCCAAAATTGCTCAAAAAGTCCAAATAAAAAAGGCGGATTCAAAGCCTAATGCTCCTCCAAGGCCTAAAGTAAAGCGAGAGCCTCGTATAATCATTCCTTATCAAAACAAGTCGAAAATAGTTAAATTGGAAAGCTTTTACTCGCAGCTTAGCTGGGATTTGGAGCGAGGGAAGCTTATAGGAAAAAGGAAAGTTGAATGGAGGGATGGTGGCAAATATAAACAATTTACTAGCTCTGAAGATGAGGAGGAGGAGGAAGGTGGAGTTAATGGAAGGAAAGATTGTCATTTGATAACGGATGATGAAGAAGAAGATGATAAGATTCCAATAAAGAAAGATATGCTCACTTCTGAAAGTTCTAGTACTACAAATAAACCTTCTAGTCTTCCTCTGGAGGTTAAGGTGGCCAAACCTGAGGATTCAAAGGATAAAGTGGGGCTTTCGCTTGTGGGATACGATTATTCAGACTCAGAGATTGAAGGTTTGAATCAAAATTAAAATCTAAATACGAAAATTAATTTAAGAATGAATATTTGTCGATTTCAGATGGAGAGATTGAATGATTGATACTGCGTTCGCAATTCTTTACCATTATATTACTAGTTTTATGAGATTTTTAATTTTTATTGTAATTTACAGACTATTTTTATGTCAAAAATATATAATTTGATGCCATTTTTTTGTTTCGAATAAAAAGAATTTTTTTTATAGGAATTCTAATCATTCTGGGACTTGATAGAATGCCCTATCTCTTGTATCATAGAAAAAATTGTATAGGGTGACATAGGATTGTGCAATATTTTTCACAGTGTTTGATTTCAGCGCATTAAAATTGAGGCATGTCCTCTTCCCTTCCGACATCGTCTTTGTATAGATGAGAAGTTTATTATTCGGGTATTTGTTATCCAAAAAGAAGCATTTTATATCACGAGATTGTCTCATAAGCAGTGGTATTTCATCCTAGAAAGTAAGTATTATACGAGAATTTAATTAGAATTCAATATATTCATACATCATCAAATATGAATCCAGTTGGCAGATTAATTTCCAGATAAATTAGCGTATCCTCAATGGCTAAATAACAGACTTGGAGGATAAATCCAGAGGCTTTCATTTCAGAGGCAGTCACTTCCACAACAGGATTGATGACCGTGGTAGTATTGGCTATCGTGTTATAGCTCCAAGTGAGCTGAAGGAGTGATGTACCTCGACCTACCCCTTGAAAAGAAATCCAACGAGTTGATGGTGGTAGATCGAATTTATGCGTAATTGAAGATGTCTCTCTTTTCATTTGAATTGGAGGCAGCTCCCCATTCGCCGTTCGGATCCTCAGGGTCATGTCCAGCTCCTCCGCAAAAAATTTGCCCGCATATTTACCAAGCGTGGTAAGCGCTCTGTAAATTTAAATATTCAAAAATACTCGTTCAAAAATTCAGGAAAAAAAGCTTGCGTGAGAGTGTCCATATTTGAAATGAAATCCCAATTGTTGTTGACCTCTGTAAGCAATGTAGATAGGATTGGGATAGAATCCGGGAGCTTATCATTTCGCATCAGACGTACCACGAGCATATAAGAGACCCCTTCGATGATGGATACTTTGTTATCCCCCGTGACACCTTCCTCATGGAAGAAAAGACGCCGATAATGTGAATCCCACATCTTTTCCAATTTGTGGAAGGACGTCTCTTTTGAAGAACTACCCGTCATATGAAAGATAAAGCTCATTACACCTAGAGTGTTGAAATCCTCGGTGGTGTTCATTGCGGACGTGAGGAATTCCAGACCTTGTTGAATTGATTGCTTTCCTGTCCAAATTAAAATTAAGAATTATAATAAATGCGTTATTTTCCGCAGATTACCGTTAATAAAAGGAGATGATATTTTATTATGCGAACTATGCATATATTCGATTAATGCGAGGAGGCAGAATGCTGTCAATTGGACATCATTCAGGGTTCTTCCACCCTGTCGCGTCAGAGGGCTCCTCTTTGAACCATTTTCAATAAAGAACCCAGGAAGACGTTGCATTTTTGTAATAAAAAGGACAGATTGTTGAATGATTGTCTCATCAATTGCGACGAGGGATTGACCTTTGATAAGGATCCTCGCCACAACAGCAGTCAACCAAGTTGAACCTTGCTTCACGAGGGCGGAAAAAGTAAAGGATCCATTCCCTTGAAGGTAGTATGGTAGAAAATTTTGATATTCTTGTTCCATAACTTTAACCCCAGTTGAAATTATATGAGAACTTTTGGTTTCTTGAGCCGTCCCTTTGAGATATCCAATCAAAATTAAATTCCTAACAAAATTGACAATATGATGGATCCCACATCCTTGTGAAACGACATTAATTCTCTCAATATTATTTAGCGAAGAGCCAAGGATGTCACCAATAACAAGAACGGAAATGGACACGGAATCTTGTACAACATCCTCCAATTCTAAAGTCAGATTATGTCTGGATCTCTTATAGTCACGGAGGTCAAGGATCATCGACTTCATATGTTTGATTTTTTCGCCAGGTGGATTGACATTGGTCGGTATGATTTTAACCTCATTTAATTTGGCGTTTTTGATGGACAATGAAATATTCTTGGATCCAACGGAAAGTGCGGAAATGCTAAATTGTAGGATGCTCACTTCATTCCTATCTGCAATGATTTCAAAGGATTTCGGCCCATGAATCGAAAAATCTTCCTTGGATAGAATCAGGCTTATATTTGTGGCCAGATCCTCATCATGTTTGTTAAATAGTAGTATTTTAAATGTGAGGTTCTCCCCGAACACCATATTTTGCGGAATTGTGGCAGATATTGTAAATAAATGTGAAGTTTTTAGAAGGATCGGTTTTTTAAGGACTCCCAAACCATGCTTCTCGTTGATTGAAAATCCGGATACTATCCAAGTATTGGTAGATTCTTTTGGTTCAAGTATTTCAATGGTCCCATTCTCAGATTCATCCATATTTACATGGGCCCAGAGCCAGGATGATTTCCGAAATGTTGAAGTTTCAATATCCCTTGGAATTGCCACCTCAAATATTGCTTTCCTCGCCGCGATCGTACCCCCATAATGATCAGAATCAAATTTAGGTTTCATTTTAAATATCCCATTTGTGAGGAGAAAGAGTTCAGCCTCATCAAATGAGGCGGCAGAATTGGATGACCAAACACCCTCCTCCATTGAGTATCTGATGGCGTAGGATTCAAACTCTTTGTCCACAACATTCTGGGAAATGTCATAAGTTGATCGTTGGTTCAACGTCATTGAGGGCTCATCAATTGATCTCAGAGCAATTAGAGACTTTCCTTTGGCTTTGAGAAAAAGGCTGATATTTTTTCCTGGCTCAAAAACATCTTTTGAAGTGGACAAATCCAAATAGTTTTCCAGACCTCCGTCCAGGTCAAGGGGGACCTGATCCGCAGCAAAATAGCCATCAGGCAAGAGGGCATAAACTAGTAAATGACCAGTAGGACCAGTCCCATTTGGCAGAGTAAGATCTGTAGCAAATTTAATGGTAGCGTTCTCAAAATTGTCTTGATGGCTGAGTAATATGTCTCCGCCAGATGTCACCATATATCGGAGACCTGTAAAAGGCTTTGAAGCTTTAATGTCTATACCGAATTTCTTTTGACCCTTTGGAGTGAGCCATGTCCCAGTGTGTACGATTCGGAGAAAGCTAGAGGAATCCGTTTCCGATGCTCCACAGTATAAAGAGATAATTAGATCTTTATACTGAATTTCAATTGGATCTTTGATAGCCGGTTTGGCAGATGGTCCAAATGTCATATTTATTACTCCGTGAGGGCCTACTGGATAATAATCTGTAGTATCTGTATTAGTGTCGTTTGTAAACCAATGAGTTACACGAACAGCTATGGGATTGTCGTCCTCGATTGGAATCCCCTCGTGGTCAGACAATAGAATGACAAGCTCATATATCATTCCAGGCTGGTAAAATTTGTCTTTTCTGAGGGCAATCATAGAATATGGAAAACGATGGGCTGTGAGGATCTTGGAGGTCTCGTGAATCTTCCTCGAGAGGGTCTCAATGACTGTGGCTTTAAAATGTATATTTTTCTGTGGCTCCCATTCGTCAATTTGGAGCTCAATTTCATCCTTAATGGAAAAGACTGCTGATCCTCGCCCATGCTTGTCTAGATGTATTTCCGGTTTTGAATACCAATATAAATCCGGTGCAAACATCTAAGAAATAGGCATATAAAATAATATTTTATGCGTATATTATACGCAAATCAAATTAAAGTTAAATTACTCCATCAAAATTCAGCACTGCAGTTTCCCGAGCCAATAGGATCCCAGCAGATAGGATGACAACGCCATTTATAGGCTCTCCAGATATATGCGTAGCCTTAACATGGACTTCTATACTCTTATTATCAAATGTCTGCATATAAAATTTAATTAAAAATTTTTTAAAATCCAAATTTAAAAACTTACAATGAATTTGGGAAGAATTAGCTCAACATTGACCTTTGGGAGGCGGAATTGGTCTACGGAAAAGGGTCTTTTAAAATCAAATATGTCCGATTTGATTTCAATCCACCAGGTCTGTGGACAAATTAATTTTTAAATTCAAAGATCGCATTAGAATCAATTATTTTTACCCCAAGATTTGGATGTGAAGCAATGGGGAGCTCTGCAAAAAATAATCCTCGATCAAAATTGACTCCTTTCCATTGCTTGACGTTAAGTTTCCTCGAGTCTTTGATGAAAATTGACAATTTAGTCCCTTGGAAGGGTTTCATGGAAGGATCAAGGGATAGTAGACGGAATCTCATCGTTTCTCCAGTATGATACATTGTTTTATCCATTTGAAAAAATAGGGATTGATATTTATCATCATAAAAAAGGGGTCCTGACATTTCTGTAAAATTTAGTCCACCAGTCCCGGATACAACAAGATAAATTTTATTGGAGGCGAGGTCAATGTCACCCACTTCATCCTTCGACACCCACATTGAGATTGATATGGATCGACTCATTGGGGTTAGAATGAAATTCTCTTGAGCCAAAATTGCATATTTATCTTCATTTGGTGGCTTTGTAGATTCTTAAATTAAATACAATTAATCTTTTAAATATCCCAGAATATTAAATTTTTGCATCCGTACCTGAAACTTTAGCCACCCCCGGCACCAGGACATCATCCAGAAGTAAAAATTCGTAATCTGGACGAGTTTCCTCCACTTCTTTTCGGAGGATGGATAGGAATGCTTTAATCTGGATATCAGGGAAATGGGGAGGGGTTTGTTCTAATTGAATTGTGAATTGATAGGGGCGGTGGAGTCGGACTGCATTTTGTCCAATTATAGAATAAAGGATATTTGGCGGCGAATCACATGTGAATCCTTTAATAAATGTTAAAATAAATAACCATATAAGACCAAACATTTTAGAAATGACCAAGAAAGAACATGTCCAATTACTACTACTACATATATAAGTGAAAGGGTATTTTGGTTGGATTTTTTATAGCTCATTGTTTGAATGGACAATACAAATTACTTTTGATTTTGAAGTAAATGTGCATTTTATTGCATTTTATTAATTTATAAATAATGTCATTCAATGATGAGTATTGAGTATTGCTAGACTAGATGGAACCTGAGGATCATTTTATTGAATGGGTGAACTTGAATGAAAAACAGGCTGATTGTTAACACTTTGTAAATCTGTACAAATATTTGAAGTTATAATTGCATAAAGGATTAATCGAATTAGATTGATTATGAGATCAATATATCGTATTTTTCCCAACTCTTTTATCGATAATTTCATCAGAGAACCCTGTGAATCAAAATGCATTTTATTTTAATTTGTTTGACTGCTTGCATTTTTGGCGTGGACCTGGCGTTGTCCCTTCAGGATTGCAGGGATGGATTTCCTCGGATGAATTCCATGAATAGTGATAAGGTACGTATGTCTCAATTCAAGGGTACCTAGTCCTACACTTAAGAAATCTAATTCTATCATATAAAAAAATTAATTAAAATTGCAATTATTTAGATGGCAGGGAGATGGTTCAAAATCAAAATGGCAGAGGCTGTGGATCTGGAATCAAAGGATTGCTATCAAGTTGATTACGAGTTATGCACAAAAAATGACTTTATTATCAAAAGCACATTCAAGTAATTATATATCGGCCTATTAGGTATTAAATTCAAATATAAAATACAATATTTTGAAGGTATTTGAAGGGAGATCCGAAGGAAATTGTGGAAGGAAGCAGCTCAGTGACTGTAGATAAGGACATTCCATCCTTGTGGGATTACTATTCAGATGGAGGTAAGGATTTGATGGACTATTTAATAGGATTTGTATCTTATCAAAGCATAATTTTCAAGGTATAAAGAAATCAGTGTGGGTGGCGGGGGATGTGCACTCCTGGGCCATTCAGATGACATGTAATATTTTTATGGATAGAAAGCCAGAGTACTCCATTTATAGCCGAACTCGAGTAATGTCTCCTGGAGTTGCTACTGTTGTGGAATCTGTCCTAGAATCCCTTGGTGGGGTCACGGCAGATAAATTGGAGGTCACCAATCAGGAGAATTGTCCATTTTAAAAAGAATATTGATCATTATATTCATTAATATATAATCTTGTGAATAAATATAAGTTTGATTTCATTGACGTCATTCTGATCAAATATTGCACCAGTTGCTCATGCATTGGTACTACTACGTTGATTTAATTTATTTCACATACTTTTCATTCAATATTTATCCCAGATTGCATCTTTAAATTTTAAAAAAATGCAAAAGTTATTGATTGTAATTTTGGGGGTATTCCTGGCCCAAGATAGAGTGGCATCGACATCTTCTTGGATGGATTGCCGAGAAGCTGATGGCTATCCAAGCATGGAAGGTTTTGATGTGAATAGGGTATGAATTATATATCAATTTAGCTTATAATTGGCTCAATTTAACAATAATTTCAGCTCATGGGGAAATGGTATGGAATTAAAAAGGGTCCACTTCCCGAGGATGTTCCGCCATCAAAACAGGACTGCTATGAAGTTGATTATAAAAGAAGTAGCTTCAATAAATATGTTCTTGAAGGATTTCATCGGTAATTTGTTGAGTAAAATGAGATTTTTAAATAATTTGTCTTTGGCGTCCAAAGGATGGTGGATGGTGAAGGAACTGTCACCGGATTGGGAGATTTTTTCATAACAGTTGTGAAAGACAATCCCGCTTGGCACAATGTCTATTCTAAAGATGGTATTTGTAATTTTTAAAAAATTAGGTTTATTTTAACAAATGATTAGTTGTCATCAGGTGGAAGTTTATAGCGACTGACTACGACACTTGGGCCATCACGGATACGTAAATTGAAGCGATTTTTTCCAAAATATCAAATTATATTGATTTAATATTTTTAGATGCGATCTTTGGAATGGTGAAATTATATCATTCTTCTCCATCTTAAGCCGGACTAAAACCCTACCTCAAGATGTCCTTGAAACTGTCGAAAAGACTCTAGAATCCCTCAGCAATGTCGGCCCTGATCGACTCCAAATCTTGAACCAAACAGATTGCCCATACTAATAAAAGTCTACAATTATCTATTCAAAATTCAAGTTTATCGTCCTGAAATAAAAGTTTATGATACATTCCAAATTAGGATAATTAACATGCAATCATGCATCATAAATCAAGCCCAATTAGGCTGATTTCTTTCAATTTAGAATCTCATTATTTTGCAGTCCATAAAAATTACGCAAAAGTTCTAGGAAATAATTAAGCCCATTATTAAATATTTTATGAATATTATCTAATTCTAAGTATACCAAGTACCCTATTAATATTATTTTTATAGGTATTGCCAATAAGAAATACAATAATTAGACGAGATAATGGCAATAACCGTTTTTTCCCAATTAAATACAAGTTCATTTCCTCCCTGGGTTGTTGCTTTCTGCGTTTGGAATCTTGGATTGCATTTGTAAATAAATTCCTATAAACTCCATTTCAAAATCCAAGATGAATCCAATTAAAATAGCATTTATTTGGTTTATTCTGTGGATTACATCTTCAGTTATATTGGCGTTGGATTTACAGCATCATTTGGAAAAGTTTGATTCCGAAATTTTGGAATTCCATCAATTTTTTATGGTTTACGGAATTAAAGAATTCGCATCAAAAGGACTCCAAAATGATCGGATTTATCAATATAATTTCATGCTCGGATCAAATTCAAGCCTCGAAGCTGGATTAAATTTAAAAAGAGTACAAAAGCTTCAATCTAATTTCAAATTAAAGTATCTCCTATATATTTCAAACGACAATCTCCCTTCAATGGAATCATTTCTCAAAAATATTCAATTCTTCAGCTCGCAATCGGATTTGTATTATATAATTTACTCAAAAGATATCAATCTTTCCACCCTAATTTCAATTTCAGAACTTCGAACTCTTTTAAATATAGCATTTATTGATTCTTCGGACTCGGACATCAAAATTTACAATGAGAATGGAGCCCCTTCAAGAATGATTCAATTTCCTCCAACACAAGTTGGCCAGTTTCTACAAGGAAAGAAACTGACCTCAACAATAATCGAATTTGGAATGTATCTAATGTTTGAGCCACCATCTGCTGGACCATTTCACAAGGTCAAACCAAGCGGAATAAGTATTGACTTTATCAACTCCATTACTACAAAATTCAATTTCACAATGAAGCTAATATTTACAAAATCATTTGGGCAGTTCAACAAAAGTTCAGGAGTTTGGGGAGGCGCCGTTGGTGATGTCCAAGCCTCTCGCTCTGACATGGCACATTTTATGGGGTTCAGCTACTCACGATTTCCTTACTTGGACTATTCAACGATAATTCATAATATCGAGACAGGATTTGTCACAGCCCTACCTCAAGCCACAATATCATCAGATGCCCTCATCAAACCTCTAAGCCCTCTAGTTTGGGGTCTGAGCCTCATTTTGGGACTGACCATCTTCCTAGCCATTTCTAAACGATTTAATTCTGATGAAAACGGGTTGAGTTGGAGGGATGGTCATTTACTTGTAATTGGAATAATTCTGGAACAAGATACCGTGTCATTTGATCGAGTTAAAGGACCCATTCGAAAATTTATCGTCTTTTGGTGCCTATTTGCAATCATAATTTGTACAGCTTACAAAAGCAAATTACTAACTTTTTTGGCATTTCCAATCAGAAATTATATCCCACAAACCTTTAAGGAATTAGCCTTTAGTTTACCAGAATATTCTATTGGGATTGCAGGGAATGGTGGTATGATGATAACTTATTTCAATGCAAATGACTCTCCACCCCATATCCGAGCCATCCGGAGTCATTCAAGGCTGGAATTTTACCCAGTGGAGAATCATACGGATTGCCTCATTAAATCAGCGGATCCAGAGAATCAATTTATATGTATATCATGGATGCATGCTATTGAAACCATTTCAGGAAAGAATTTAACTCTTGAAAAATCAATTGAAATTATCATTAAAAGCCCCGAGAGGATCCTGAGGACATTCAACACGATTGGATTAGCTAAAAGATCCAAATATTTCCGGATTTTCAATTGGATTGTTGGAGCTTATAGAAGTTTTGGTTTGTTTGATAAGCATATGGAGGATCATCTTGACCTTCTGAGGAGGGGTGGCAAGGAATTCCTCCTCAGGAGTGAACAAAGGGCTCTCTATACTATTATTAGGAATGCAATGGACAATATAGAAGCTCGACCGAGGGCAATTATTATTGGAAATATTTCAAAAGTATTTTATCTTTTGCTTATTGGGGCAGGGGCAAGTCTAACCCTGTTCCTAATTGAAAGATTCTGGATGAATCGACTCAACTGTTTAAATAAGATCAAAAATATTTTGTAACAAACCTCCCCCCAAGCGTCACTTTTTTTAATCCAATTGAATAAATATTTACCAACAGCCCGCAACATTTTAGCAGATTCTTTGATTGAATCTTCTTAGATTTAGTTTGATTTTTCATCCGAGAATACCATCTGCAATTATGATCTTCAAAGGCTCCTTTCTCCTCCTAATATCGGGGTATTTACTCGGGGTTTCGGGGGGATTTGTTCAAGACTGTCGGGCTGTGGATGGAATGCCAAATCGAAACGGTCTGGATGTGGACAAAGTAATTTCTGGAATTAAATTATAAATTTTAAATTATTAAATTATTAAAAATTGCCAGATGCTCGGAGGTTGGTATAAATTAAAGAGTGGACCCAACTCAAAAGAGACGGAGCAATGTATGTTTGTCGAGTATAAGAGGAATCCTGCCAACAAATTCATTCTGGATGCTTATTCAAAGTATTTAAATATTTTTCTTATGAAGAAATAAATTTTTTAAATAATTAGATGGACAACCCCTCGAGGATTCCCCCTTGAATCCAATAATACTTTCATCACAGTCGAGCCCAATGTGCCATCTTGGTGGAATTTCCATTTGTTTGACAGTAGGATACCTTTCTAAATTAATATTTAATTCCAAAATTAATTCCAAAATCACTAGCTGTGCTCCATCAAAAGATTCTGGCCACTGATTATGACTCTTGGCTCCTCACGAGTACTTGTCTTGATGCCCCTGGAGGTGGTTGGAACAATCTATACATGATCCATAGTCGAACACGAAGCCTAGCACCAGAGGTCCTTTCTATGATTGAAGCTACAATCCAATCCTTCACGGGAACGCCAATTTCAGACCTTAAGGCCTTTGACCAATCTTCAAAATGCCCTGCTTAATTAATATAAATTGGAAATAAATGAATCATAAATCAATCTTAAAATCAATAATAAAAGCATATCAGAACCGAGAACCGTTTCAAAGATGATATAAATATCTGTGGGTAGGCCAAGATAACTGTTCTTCTCGGATCTAGTTCAGTCTAAGGATTAACTAAAGCCTTAAATCATGAGCAAAGTCATGCCCGACTCACTGAATTTTGACAGAATTAAGATTTATCTCCTCGAATCATTTATTCAACAGTTTTTAATTAAATCCTCGCAGCCCACGCCTTTAAATTAATTGTTTAATTAATCATGCAACATTTCTTCACTCTTTCGGGGATCATCTCCTTATTCCTTATCATGGTAAATTAAATCGGAACTACTACCACTATTTTTATATGGAATTTAAAAAATTTTTATAGGCAAAAGGAGCGTCAGTTGACCCCAAAGACTATAGATCTTTGTCAACATTCTTTGGGACGCGGATTTGGCCAATTTTTGGTGTAAATGTGAATCTAAATCGAATGAATACCCTGAGTCATTCCGTTTGTGCCGAGACTTGCATCCGAACTGGCAAAGCAGGCGGGTTTTTTGTACCTGACCCTGACCCGAACTCAAACTCCCTCAATACTGGATACTGCTCCTGTTTATGCCCTGTTCCGGTATACCTAAATTTTTTAATTGAATCCAAAGATGCATCGTAATTTAATTTTTTTAAAAGAGGACAACGGATGCAGTGAGCTCACTTTGCCCCAGAGACTTTCTCTGCTCAAACTTTTGCATTCACAATTCATTTCATGGGTAAACTAATTTAAAAGACGCATGTACGGCCGGAAATTAAATTACTACAACTTGTAAATGTCAATTAGATATCGAGGAGGAGTCTGCAAAGGTTTGGTGTGCAACTGTCATTGCGAAGTGGCTGAAGTATATTTAATTGGAGGCGTATGGGCTCCTACACCAGACTTTGACAAAAGTCTCAACATGACACTGGGCCCGGAATTTGATATTTAAACTTTGTATTACATAAGCTAGAATATCTATATTGAAATTTGAATAAAATAACGAGCTCCAACACCCTTTTACGGCTTTCCCCAATCCGCTAATCTCATTCTCGAGGATTCTCGAGGACCATAAAACCGGATTCCATTACAGCTTGGCCCGAATCCCGGAGAATCCGGGAAATTTCCGTATGATTCTATTCGAGCAACAAGTGAAGGTACTCCCAACACTCTTCCAAACCTATCTAGGATGCTGTAAATTGTATATAAAAGATAGTATATGTCCCTACGACCTTCCTTCCTCCTTCCCGGCTCACTCCGGAGGCGATCGATACGGCCTGCTCTGTTAAACAACCAGCCCACCAAACATCCAACCTGTTTAATTGTACTCTCCATCTCTATAATATATACCATCGATTCGAATGTGTATTTAGTAGGGTTTGCCTGGAAGGAGCATCTGGAGAGGAATTGTTCGCGCAAGTCTCCCTCCGCCTAACAACCTCCATTCTATTTTGGGAGGCTCACAAAACTGCCTGGAACTTTGCTGAAGCTACCTACACACTCTTAACTGACTGAGCAATTGCGCAGTCACAATCCCCCTCAAAACCCAAGTTCTTCCATTCTCCCTTCGGTCCCCTGAAGGAGAGTACTTGCCCTGGGAAGCTAAGACCCCTTTACAATATTGACCCAAACCTGTCCCTAACCCGGGGACGAACCATGTAATTTGTAGATCTAGTCTAAAACTCCCCAGGAGGAAGGCTACCCCAATTACTAGTTACAAATTCTAGTTAGTCGAGTGACCCCCCCGGAAAAAAACCCTCCCAATCCCACCATCACCGCTCCAACAAGTGTTGCGAATGTCGGCTCCCACCCTAATCAATTCACAGCCGACCCGAGAATGAGGACGACCTCATGGCCACCACTCGTCAACACCTTCCTACTTGGAATCGCCCTTGCTGCCGCTTCATCTTTTGTTAAAGGGTCCCCCATTGGCCCACCATCTGATTCGGACCAGTCATGGGAAGAGGAGCCCCTCAAGGTGGTCGCACCCGAGCCTGGAAACATTGGTAAGTTTTATTTTGATTTGCATCCAATTAATTAATTGAAATTCGGAGTCTATCTAACTCTAACTGGGTCGAGATATGCAAATATTGAATTATAATTAAATTCTTGGAATCTTATCGATTTCCGAGTGGGCTAGCTATTGTAGTATATGGCCGGGGGCGGGAGCAGACGTGCAATTACTTCCTAAATATATAGCATAATGATTGGGAAATGGGCTCAAATGGCATTAAAAAAGAAAAAAGTTCAAATCCCAAATTATCCTACTTATATACTGGAGGATATTCAAGTTAATTGGGGATTTAATATTCAAAAAGGAAATTACAAACTCCTCTTGAACTCTGTCAATTTTTTATTGCTCGGTTGAACTTTCCCTTGCCTTCCCTAAAAGGCTAAATTATTCATATACCTATTTGTTCATAACTTCATTCGGTTAAATATTATAGCATACGAGTGAAAGAGATCAGTGAAGTAAACTTTTGTAATTAGAGTCATAATGTCACCGGAGTGGACCGGAGGATTGGGTATTTAAATAATACCCTTTTGAGGGCAATCAAATTTACAAATTGTTAATACTCGCATGAATTGAAATATATTAATATATAGCTAGATTAATGCGCACTCGGGAGACTTATTAAAACTTTCCCAATCAAATACGGCAAACAAAGTTGGAAATTAATCCCGATTTAGGAGAATCATTGCTCAAATTTCAATTCCTTTGATTTATGAATTTCCTCGGGTGATTCAAAGTTAATTAGCTACTAATTTAAGCAGGTGATTTATTTCCTAGAATATACAAAGTATCCACAAAGGACCGTATTTGAGTTCTCTCTTTGATTGAGTTTGAAGTTTGAGCCAGTGGAAGGAAGCCACAAAGTCATTAATTGATTAAATGGGCATTAAGCGGAGATTGGCATTAGAATTATGTAGTAGCTTGAGAGAAACTCTTTGATTGAGTTTGAAGTTTGAGCCAGTGGAAGGAAGCCACAAAGTCATTAATTGATTAAATGGGCATTAAGCGGAGATTGGCATTAGAATTATGTAGTTAGATGGCTATAATTGGATAATTTGCAAATTATACGACTATGTTTCAGCCAGGCGAAAAAAACGCTTAGCAGCTTTAGGTGGGTAGGATTTATCATTTAGCGTGGGAGGAATTCTAATGGTATATTTTATTGGGTTTATCTGTTGTGGTTCACACCGAAAACTTACGTATATCCTTTTAACACTTTGTTTAAATGTTGTACATGCAAGTATTGTATTTGATATACGAGTACAAATGTACCAATGTTTGATAAAATATTTCATATGCGAAATTGTCGGATTTGCATGCAAACATCCGTATATCAGAAATCCGCAACGGCTAGTATACGCCGTCACACGGTGGATTACATGTTTGATTAATCCTAAGCTTGGAGAGGGCTATATTTGGGAGAGAAATGTTTGGCTAACTTGGGTTATTTGGACTAATTAGGAGATTGGGGAAAAGGTTCCTGCCCCCTCATTTCCTCTTGTTTATGTAACTATTAATCACCAATATATGAACCCGTGAATAAGGACGAATGCAAAATGTCGAAAAACTCGTTAAAAAAGTGCGCATTTAATTAAAGACATTTTTATAATTATTCTTGGTCTCGTGAAAGCTTAAATGAAACATAAATATGTATAAAAAAGCTCTTAATTAATCATTAAATGAGTTATAATTAATCCTAAGTAGTATATCTGCTTCATATCGAATTATATTTAATTACAAATTGCAAGATTTCAATTGTTTTCCACTCGAATGTGTAATTGAATCAAATGCATTGTCCCTAGAGCTGAAGATAAATGCTCACCAAGTGTGGATAATTAATATTCATACCTATCTTTAACAGTATTTGTTCAGTCCACTTTCCCCTAATCCTCCGAATGCAATTGATATTCATTAACATATATGATATCATTTAGGAATAGTTTGGTTGAGCACGAACCATATCATCCTCCTAAGTACCTAAATTCATATCCAATCGATCTTCAAATGGTCTATTAATTTTATTAAAATGGGAGAATCCACCAGTTGAATTACCATTTTGAATTGTGGTTAATTTCTGAGCATAAATAAAAATCCTGCACCTGTGTTTGCCCAATCTAGTTTGTTTTTTGCCATTAATTTTCATTTAAATTCGAAAGTAATCGACTGACCTTTCTCATTGGGAATGGGGGAGAGGTCACGGGCAAGGCTTAAACGAAGGAGAAATGCATAAAACTGCCAATTTGAATTTTTGATTGGGGTTGCATGCTCAAACTTCATTTTATTTGAGGCATATGTACAATATCTGATATGTGGGTTCACAATTTGCTATTTTTGATCATGTTTTACAATGGAATATTGGAATATGGGAATTCGACCCATTTTTCGAGAAGGAAATGCCATTCAAATAAGAATTCTTTTATATCATAAATGAGATTTGCATATGGAGGAAATCTCGTGGGATGAAAGAGCAAAAATCTCATAAATATTCGAGATTGAGTTTTGTGCAAGAAAAAAAACTAAGCATTGAGATATATGTTATTTCGCGAGGTTAATTGGATTCTGCTGGAGAGTTAAACCCCTGGGGGAAACCTGAAATTATAAATGGAGCACTTCCTCCTCCGTTTTACCAGCCCATCTACTTTCTTTTGCAGCCGAGAAATGAGTCTTTTGAATGAAAGTCCCACTCGGTTTCCAATCCCGAGTTGGAAATGTCAAAGTATTGGAAAAAATAATATTTATTGAACCCTGTTTAGATAATAGTTATTGATTTTTGTATTAGCTTGCGTCACAACTCCTTAGAACTCCTCAGTCAAGACTCTAGAGTCAGTAAATTAATAAATAATAAGATAGCATTTAGGTACATCCTTATGTGTATGATATATCGTACGATAGAAGTTAGAGGTTATTTCTGAGAATGATACAATATTGAATATCCCAATTAAAGAATATTATTATCCAGAAATGATACTGAACGCAGTTGGGGATCCGGTTGATTAAATGTCCGAATGGCCGAGTTTCCGGAAATTGTGGAATTTAATTAATGTTATCCCTCAGCGGGTAGGAGTCTGTGTACAGTACCTGCTAAAACTGCCTCATTTTTCTCTTCCAGAACGTCTCTAATTGAATATCCTTTTGCGCAGTGTTAAGAAATCCCCCAAATTGAGATGTAATAAAAAATTAATAATTGGGAATCTTTCCGTGATTTCGGGATTCAAATTCCCGGAACCCGGACATGTCGTAATAATTGTGCAATGGGCGGAACTTGAGAGTCTGGAGCCTGAAAGATCCCCCGGGGGGTGTTGAAACTGCCTATAAATCATATATTCATATTACATTGAAATTATAAGTATCCTACTAGTAAAATGCACAATTTATCCTCAAGCAATCTTATCCTAGACACAGCTAGAGTGGAGAATATCAAAATTTGAAGAGATATTAATTTTGTAAGGGGATTCTTATGCAAATTGCGCAAATCTCTTCAAATTTCTGCTCAAATTGTGCATTTCTCGGATGGATCGTATTCCCCCAGACCTAATAATGCTGAAATCAGAGCACATAATAAAGATAAGATATCGTATTATCGTATAATACCCACTACCTGCAGATAATGACATTTCCAAATGACTTTTTCCCAGTTTCACGGAACCGGGAAATGATGAAATTCTTTATATCCCCATTTATTGCTCTTTCTCTTAATGATGGCCATTCGGGGAGTTGCAGTACGATCAGGAGGAAATGGCATCCTTATCTCAGGAGGAATTGAACCATTTTATGGTGGTCGAGGCTTTAACGGTGGCAGCTTAATTCAATTCCCTTCCTCAACTGCACTAGATTAAAATTTAACGGGCTTTGTTGACTGCATTGGGTTAATTTTAATTGATTAGATAAGCCTCAGAATAAATCAATTAGCCAGCTGTAGTGTTTTAAATTGTAAGATCAGGCCTAAGCTAGAGCCTAGGCTAATTGGGGTGATCAAGCCAAGCGTTGGCCATTTCGCCTATTTTTATCAAGTATACTTTAGCCTCTTGAGGGATACTTGGAGAGTGTTTGCGGGGGCGTTGTATTCGGGCCATACAAAATATATGGCTGGAAGAACGTGCAAAATCGGATATTTCGCATATACGATTATATATAGGACGTGGAAGAATAAAAGGCTTCCAAGTGACGTCTTTACCCGAGTAGGCGTACTCCCCCGATCCACCGAGCTCCCGTGACCCAATCCTATGCATATTTCAAGCACCATTTGCGAATTATAGCCTTACGATATATGGTTAAACTTTTCAGTATTCACCATCTTATCTCAAAATCTTTAAACAATCTGCAAATTAAATACAAATAAACTCTCGAGGAACTTGACTTTGCTTTTAAGAAACAAACCATAAACTTTTCGTCTCATTATGCTTATTTAACGCATAATTGTAGTACGAGTATTGGCCAAATTTGGACACTTTGAAGGCCTGGATTTCAAAGGGATCTCGGGTTGGCTTCTTAAGGGATATTCCGTTCTTAATTTCCTCGTAGTATCCGTATTAGATATCTCGTTAGAGCTTTTATACGCTATTTGAGAACCTTTTCCTTCCAAGAAAGAAAGAACCAACGCCCACATACGTAAGCACACGGGCTAATGCATTTAGGATGGAACCTTTTTGCCTTTTGGTGAAATTTCAAACTTTCTCCGTACTTTGAATAGCCTGGATTACCATTCGGACAGGCATTAAGGGATCGAGCGAGGCGTTGACCTTTTGCTCTTGACTCGGCCTTTCCTTATATCCGTTCTACATAGGTATTTAATCATTGAATATCATAATTATACCGTGCCTGGAGAATTCCATGTAAAATACCGCCCCGTAATTCATCAGAAAACCCCATTACACGGCTCCGGGTTAGGATTATCCGTATGAAGGGGGGGAATAAAGTGTAAACAAAAATAGGCGGATCAATCCAAGGTCAAAATGTCGACGAATATTTATGAAATGCCTTTATTTGCAGGGTGTCTGCTTACCAAAGGGATGTGCGATGATTCGGAGTGGTGCTTCAACGGTAATTGCAAAATTCCTTTACATCCTACGCCATACCTATCGTATAGAAGTACCTAGTAAATTTATTAATAAAACCCTCCGTATATTAGATAACGCTTTTGGGAGGTGTTTGCCAATCTACGGACTCATCAATGACGAAACGCTTTATAGGTGAGATCTATATTTAATAGGTTATATAGGAAATATGTAATATTGCCACCTACTAGTGAAATTGGTACCAGAATAGTGTATTAATATTTGTTTTTCGTAGGTTTGAATTAAGCCCTGAGGATTCTACAGCTCTCGAGAATGAAATGGAAAAACTTTTTGATGAGGGACATCGATGGAGACACGCCTACACACAATGCATGCTACAAAACTATCTGGATGCCCTCAGATTCGGGTATTTTCTAAAATAAATTTTTTTTTTAAATTTTAAAGCTAAAAAATTTCAAGTTTATGCATTTTTTAAATTTTTCATAATTTTTAGTGGTGATTTTGAAGCAAAATTATGTGAAAAAGAAGAAAAAGAGTTGGATGCCATCGAAGCTATTGAGGATGAGTTGGATCCTCTAAGTCTTGCACTCATCAAGTTCAAACCATCGGCTTCGGATCCGAATCCAGACTATGCGGACGAGCTCTATATTCCAGGACTTGTGCCTGAAGCTTATGCTGAAACATTTCCATATGTTCCACCTCCAAGGGGTGACATTCGACCTGACCTTAGAGCAATTTCAGCGGCAGCTGGCCAAAGTGGTAAGAAACTTCCACCAAAATTAAGCCCTGATGAGGAGAGGTTATTGGAGGAGGCATTGGAGAATATCATTAAAGAGGAGGAGGCGCAAGAGATCCAGAGTAAAAACCGAGGGAGGAGTCTTGCCATTAAACAAGCTTTAAAAGCAGGTACCCCCAAAAGAAGTAGGGCTGACGAGGATTTTTCACAAGCAATCCCAGAACCTAGAATTTTTAATGGGATTTATAATTCACCCGAATCTTTTCGACATGGACTTGAAACTCGTGATGTAATGGCAGCTCTTGAAAGAGACGCTAACTCTGAAGAGGAGGAGGATGACTCTGGGGTAATTAACAACATCCTCCTTCCACAAGAAGATGAGCCTTATAGGGATGATGATGATGAAGTGGAAGTGGAACCAATGCCGGATGGCAATGGGCTTATTTTCCTAAATCAAAATAAGAATCAGGGTGATTTTAATCAGGAAGATTCAGAGGATGATGGGAGCCGTTACATCCTTGAAGAATTGGCGCCGTCCGGATTGAACGAGAGGTCTTACGGGAGTGGATTTGAGAGGCAGGAAAGACTTGATGTAAAGAAACCGGGGCCCTGGTTTAGGAATGTTAATAACTTTGGATTTGACAATGAGCCTAACATGGATTTTGATCCAACGCTGGCGAGACAGCAAGAGGAGGTTGATTTCATCCCAGAATTTGAAAGTGGAGAGTTGAGCGACGAGGGAGAGAAAGGTACCAAATTATTTAATAGGAGTTTCCTGCCCACATTAACCGAATTATATTTATTTCCCTCAAGAAATTGAAGAGGATCTCAAGCCGCAAAGACCTGTAGAAGTGGATTCTTCTCCACCGCAAATACCGCAGCTCTACCAGCCGGTAATATATTGCCTCCTTATAAATTCTAAATTAATTAATTAGTCACGAACGCTAAAAGCTCCAGAAATAAGAAAAGTCCGAGTATTTCGTAGTATACTGACTGAAGATTAATTAATAATCAGCTTAATTAATTAAAAAAAGTTTGAAAAAGTTTCAAAGAATTTAAATATGGCTTTTGCGCATAGGTTCGAGGTTCGAGGGATGCGATTCTAACCGAGATGAAGCGAAAGGGACAAAGTGTGGATGATTTGGACATTATAGAATCTGATTATGTTCATCTTGTCCTCAGTGGAGAGTAAGGCAGTTCGATCCGGAGTCCTTACAAATTAATTAATTATTTTTTAATTTATAAAAAGGGTTCCACAATGGACAGTGGCTCATGAAATTGTGCAATCCCTCGCGGAGGAGTTGGAAATGCCTGGTTTCTTCACAGAAATCCAGTAAAATCCCCCCAAGTATTTTTAAGACTTTTGCTAACAGTATTTTTTGGAATTGCAGGATAAATAAAAACAATGTTGTAACTTTCCGGGTGAGGCAACCGAACAATAAGGGGCTCAACGCGAGCCAAGTAGCGGAAAAAATTGGTGAGTTTTTTGAA
>JAAZTK010000152.1:0-27781 GCA_036507255.1 Megalothorax incertus | reverse complement strand
GGTCACCCCTGTGTCTCCAACCACCTTTGCCACCAAGTATTGTCGCCTTTGCTCAAAAGAGCTCAAGCATGGCGTATGGATCTTTGGAAGCGAAGGAAAGCGGCTGGGAATTCCCGATAAAATCCGAAAAAGTGTTCAAATCTTGGTATTTTTTAAATTTTAAAATTTTAATATTAATTTATTTACTAATCATTTCCGGTTGTACCAGGTCCTTGAGGAAGACACCCTACCTAAAAAGATATGCATATATTGTTGTGAGAAGCTCGAAGCATTCACCAATTTCCGCGAAACTGCCAAAAAATCGCAAGAAAAATTAAAATCCATTTCAAAAGTCCTTGAGAAAGATGAAGAGGAGCCTGGAAGAGGACATGATGCTGTTGAGGATGTCACAGACTCACCCCCGAATCTTTCTAGTCCACCCTCGGTTGACCACAATGACATTCATGACGATCCAGAACCCGAGGAACCTCTACCCTTGTCGCCAATTAAAGAATCCTCGGGTTCTACAAGCTCCTCGGGTGCTCCAATCATCGTCAAGACCTCGTCACCGGTCAAAAGGTCACCTAAAACTGTCGGAAGCCCAGGAGGGAACGAAGAGGAGCCTAGTTCCACTACAAAACCAACTTGGAGTTGCCCACAATGCTCTAAAATCCTGTTTTCGCCTACGGGATATCATAATCATATGCAAACACATAGCGGAAGGCGCTTCCAATGCACTCACGAAGGATGTGGATTGACATATACTCAAAAGGTACTTGTTTTGATCCATTTGAACAAAATCTAATTGATTTCTTTATTTCTAATAGGCTTCCCTTGAATTACATACGAAATTACATCATTCAAAAGGCTCGAAGACTCTTCCCTGCGAATCCTGTCCAAAATCCTTTGTAAATCTCAAACAGCTCAACCTACATCGAAAGATACATGCCCCGCCATCCCAAGAATATGCTTGTGGAATTTGTAAAAAGAATTATCGAAATGGAAGGCTTCTAAATAGTAAGCTAATAATTAAAGATAAACCACTTGGGAATTCCCTATTTTTATTTTTAATCATTTTCAGAGCATATGAAGTACCATAAAGTGGACAAGGCGTTCCCTTGCACGTTCCAAGGGTGTTCCAAGTCATTTCTCACCTCGAATAAATTAAATGAACACGTTAATTCACATACAGGTAGAGTTTGGGTGGATTTCTACACGATTTATGATCATTTTAACCCAATTTGGAGCTAATAAGCCCTCATTTCTTTAGGATCCAAGCCAGTTGGTTGCAAATTCTGTGAAAAACGCTTCAATTCACGCCCAAATTACATAAAACATATGCGAAGGAAGCATCCGACTCATTTACAAGGGAATAACAAGTGCCCCTCACCAAAAATGCACGAGATCTCCGTTAAGGCACCTGACTTGGCTCCTCATGAGCCTTTCCAGGGCCAGGAGACACCTCTCCTCCATCAAAATCCCAACTCAGATGGGACCCCCGCTTATAATTGGCACGAAGAGACTCACAACAATGGAAATCCACACCTTCAGCCTCATCCATCTCACTCTCATCAACCTCCACATGCTTCAGAGCTGGGACACAATGGTCCAGGGACTCAAGGGCTTCTCCAAAATCATCAAAATGATTTTAATTCTACTCAAATTCAGAGTAAACCGATGGAACTCTGTTATAAAGATCATCAGCATTGTTCAGGGTCGACTACGAACCAATCCACGACGGTTTCAACTGCGAATGATGGATTTGGAGGGCCTGGAACATTCCAGGAGATGCCAATGGAATTAACAAAAGTATTCTCAAAGGATGGACCATTAGAACTCTGTGTTAGACATGATTTAGGGCCTGAAGTTGCACGGATCTCGGGGATTTGTGGGCTGGGACAAGATCCTACGTGTCTTGGAGGGAAAATAGATATTACGGAGAGGGATTTCATGGATTTGAGTGGGGCATTTCGTGTGCCAATTGGTAATTTCCGCTTTAAAGAATAAAATGAAGAGTTTTAATAATTTTTTGGGTATTTTCAGACTTAATTTCGAGAACAAACGAAGATGGCTCCCACGAGCTATGTCATGCCAGCGAGGGGAACCTTGTTGACCTCTCCCTGAGGTCAACCTTCTCTCAAGATCAGTCTACAAGCTCCTTTCTCCGTGAGCTGATTGACCTATCTGCATCCTCAAACTCTTTTGGAGGGGAGCTGGATCTTACAAAGCATCCTCAACAGCAAGGGGTCCTTCAGCACCCTTCCAGCCTCAACCCACACTGCTCGCAAGCTCAAGTAGTATCTGTACATTGCAATTCTAGTGCCCCAGTCAATACTTTTAGACCTATACACCCTCAGACGTCCATCCAATCCGTAGTATATCAAGAACACATGTTTAACTTTCAAAATTGAGATCCATTTTAATTTATTTTATAAAGTTTTAGTTCCTAATCTAATTTTATTGGGTTTTAACATAGTTTTAAGAAATACTCGGGTGTTTTTGAACGTTAAAAATGAATTTTAGTTGATTTTATTAGCGAGTATTACGAGTTTTATACAAAAATATAAGGATTTTAACGATTTTGAATGAAAATAAATTATTAAACATGTTTTATTGCTTGTACTCTACTCACTTTACTTGTGTTTCTTATTCTTGCGTGTATTTGAGCTAGACCCTGTTGAATTACTCGTAGAATTGTCACCTTTAGACCCTTTGGAAGGCTTATTCCCTTGTTTCCTTCCCTCTTGTTCCTCCAATTGTTCATTATATGATTTTACAATGGCATTTAGGCATTTGTCCAACCCTTCGGTAGACCTATGAGGAGCCTGGGCAGCTTCCGTGTCCCTCAGAAGGTCACTCAATGTCTTTAAAGGTCTTTTGGGCTCCTGATCCGAGCTTTGTGAAGGGTCCGAAGCAGGGATATTAGTGCTAGTGTGGCTAGAAAGGCTAGTTTCCGGTGTTTGTTCGCTTTTTTCGAATTGAAGAGTCCTTGGCCCACTTGAACTAGGGGAAGGCTCTTCCGTGGAGAGATCATGAAGTTGGAGAAGCATCTGTGCATATGAGGAAGTTGATGCTGAAGGGCCTTGAGGCGGCTTAGACCATTGAGGAAATGCATTAGGGCAGTCTTTGACCTCAAATAACTTGAGCTGGTCAGAAATCTGGGGAAAAATCAAACCAAAATCAATTTTAAACACTTTTAAATGGGCTCGTGCCATTCTAATTCAAAAGAAATTAAGCTAAATCAATTTACCCTTGAAATTAATAGGTTTTTCAGTTCATTCTCCCTTGCTAGGTTCTCAATCTGTTTCTCAAACCTTTCTTTGAGCTCTTTCGCTTCGGCCTGACCCCTGAAATTACGAAAAAAATCGTTTAGAACGCACAATTTCTATAATTTCAATGAAAAATCCCTACCTTTTCTGCTCTTTGACCAATTTCCTCTCCCACTCTCCCTCAACCTCTTCCAATTTCACCCTCTGGTCCTCTTCAAAGGCACTCTGAGCTTCAGCCATACTCTCCGAATGATTCTGAAGGATCTCACACAATTTATCATTGAAATAATTGTTGAGCTTCTTTGCCTCAGCCTTCAACCGCTCGTTAAACTCTTCCTTCTGGCTATCCTGGATATGATATTACCATTAATAATTATTTAATCACTTTTTCTATACTCCAATGGGCAATTACTAACCTTAAAATTCCCCAAATCAAACTTGAGGCTTTTATTACACGCTTCCAATCCGATAATTTCATCTCTTTGCTTTGAATTGAGCTCTCTCAGCTCAGAAATAGTTCGCTCCGAGTCTGCAAGAGTCGCCTGAAGGAGGGAGAACTCTGTCCCACCCTTGTCCAACTCTTCTTGAGCTTGAGAAAGCGCCCTTAACGTCGTATCTCTCTCCCTCTGATGAGAAATCACATTTAATTCATATTTAAATTCAATTTAAGTGAAATTTCACCTTTAACTCTTCAATTTCCATACATTTTTGAGCATATTTCTCTTCCGACTCTTCCTTGACCTTTACCAGTTTCTCCTCAAGGTCTCCTTTGTCTCCCTTGAGCTTTTCTACCTCGGCCTTGAAGCTATTTACGAGCTCCATTGCGGAAGACAGCTCCTTTTCATATTCAGAGATCCTTTCCTCGCATTTCTTAACTTTCCCCATCTGAATTCCTATTTCTTTTTGAAGCCCGATTGCAACATGTTTACTCGTGATATCATTCACCCTCCATTGCTTTGAGATTTCTTCAAATGCACGAGTTACTGTTCGAATTTAATAAAAAAACCTCATTTTAAATTCCAATTTTTCATTAAAAATCAATTTAAATGCTTATTTAATTCGTCAGAGCTAGTTTTACCTTTGAGAATGGTCGTGTCTTTTTTATTTAGGGCATTCTCCTGATTTGAGAGCTGTTCCTTAAGCTCTAGATTAGCTTTTTGCAGAGTTATAACTTCTTCTTTTGCTTTGGTATGTTTAGCCTTTTCTGTCTGGTATTTTTCGAAATATTCTTTTGCTTTATTGGGTTCTGATCCTCTAGTCCAAGGATGAGTGAGCGTTGGAGTTAGGTCAAAGTCACCTCCACCGGATAGGCTTGGGGGAAGGGAGATGTCAATTTGCGAAAGGATTTCATCAAATTCTGAGGGAAGGATATTGGCTTCTGAGAGGAGGTCATTCAGATCCATGTGCTCAAAATCTCTTCCTGAATTATTCATGGTGGAGGGAGAGTTATCTTTTAGAACTAGGACTGGAACTGAACCACCCTCCGATCGGATCAGGTCCAACTGCCTTTCCAGGTTGGAATCTGAAAAGAATCAAGGTGCATACGTTTGTAATATTACTATTATATGAATGTGACAGATTTGTCTACACTTCTTTTAATGTCATATATTGATTTATCGAACTAGCAAATTAATCAAACACCCCACATTTTCACATTTCGATCAGACCTCAGTCTCCTGGCTGGACATTATTGATTAATCAAGTGTAACTTTGTGAGTAAACAAAGGAATAGCTTTCCTCCAATCATTTACAATTTACATGCAAAGGTCCTAAAGCTTTGATTAGCAAGCAAGGTATGCAAAAATGTAATTTATATCCGAAAGATAATTATTAAATTCATGGGGAAAAGCTTCACTTTCATTTTTTGGAGAATAAAATGTTTTTATCGATCCATAAATATACGAAAATGGAGTGTTTTTATTAGTTTTGGAAGAAAAACCCCACAAATTGGGTGTAAAATGATAAAAATCTAATCAAAAGGCTGAGATATTTAAGTTTACTTAAGATTTTTTCCACTTTAATTAGGTATATTTAAATCAAAAAGGCACAAATTATTTAATTAGTGAAATAGGCTTACCGGCACATGAAGTATTGCTGAGTATTTGTAGATTAGCTTCACTCATCTTAATATCCTCCTCCTATTAAAAATGCAAATTCAATCATAAAATACGTTTTAAATCTTATAAAGTACCATTTTGACTTTAGTGTCATGAATGTCACGCCAAAGGGTGTCCAAATCCCCCAATTCCAGTGTCTTAACATTAGCCGGGGCTCCAGGAGTAAGCAATAGATTCGGATTAATCTCTGAGCCACTAGGTCCTCCTTTAATAGGGGAGAGTGGCTCGCAATTGGTCATCGTAGGCACTTTACTGGAGCTTCCAGGGCCAGATGTGGTGGGCTCGGGCTCTTCTTCAATAATATTGAGCTTTGCAAAGTCCCCTAGATCCAATTCTATTGGATCTGCTTGATTTCCTGCAAATAGTTGCCGATTTACACGTGAATTTCCAACCAAAAGCTTTTTAAATAGAGAATTATCCTCCAGAATGAATTGAGTGCTTGAATTCAGGGCTAGGGAAGTGAGTTTTGGGTCATTGGACACTTTAGACTTTTGAAGAGCTTGTGGTGAATTCACAGGACCTTTTTGGGAGTCTTTAGCCTCTGATTTGACCTTTGGTGACTTTGTTTTGGGTGAGTTTTTCTTGGAATCTTTTTCAGGAGTGATTTTAACAGAAGATTCATGCTTCTTGGCCTTGTCTGCCGTTTGTTTGGGTTGTAGGCTCTTCTTGTCCAACTCTGGGCCTTTCCTAATGAGATTCTGAAGTGTAGGGTCATTGAGAATAAGAGATTTAAGGTCAGCTGGGGCTCGAGAGGTCCCTGAGGAAGACCCTGGTAGGTTGTACAATGTCCCTCCAGAATTTACAGAGTATTCATCAGAATCTGAGAAGTTCCAGTCATCAAGTCCACTCATATCAAGGTCACCCTTTGAATTGTAGTAAATGGAGAGATCTTCAAATTTCTTGCCACCTTTTTTCTCGTGAGGACTCTCGGGTTCGGAGGACATTGAGGAATTGTCTTCTTTTTCTGCAGCTACAATCTCAGGCGGTCCTTTGGCACTGTTGCTTGCCATTGCTTTTGTTTATCTGAAAGGTAATTGACATTTTTCAATTAAAATATGAAAATAAAAGGAATTTGAATTTTTGAAAAATTAAAAATAAATAGACTTACAAAAAATTGCAAAAATACCAAGAATTACGGGTGAGATCGCTTGGATTAAATTACATAACGTAGAGGAGAGGTTTGAGGCCTATTTTCCAATAAAAATATCCGAGTGAGGTCAGCTAATTAGGTCAATTAATTAGGTTTTTTTGTGGGAATTTTTCAGAATTTATTTTGAAGATTTTTAAAACTTTAATCCCGCTTATTTGACAAGTGCGGATTTTAGTAGGATTTTGAATTGGAAAAAATTTCGAAACGTTTCCAATTTTAATTGCATTTATCGTACAAAATTTAAGTTAATTAATTAATTAATTAATGGCCCATTTGCTGACTATAATTAGGTAAAACTTAATTTACATTATGTATGATATTAGCTATAAAATATTGATTGATTTGAAGCCCTAAGTTTGATATCCCCCACGCAGAAATAGGCATTTAAAATTAAATTTTGCAGAGATAAGATAATACATTGCGTTGATAATTGTTTTAAATTAAAGTTTGGAGGTCTAATGTTAAGATCTCGTACATTTTATGGCTTCATTCCAAATCTTCAATAGACTTTTTTACAATTTTAATCTGCCTTGATTGTCTGGTTCTGTGATCTATTTTTGGCCCCCTCCAAAGTTCCAAACCATCCCCTTTGTTTTATGGCACAAAAACTCGATTAGAATCTCTGTAAAACCTTTTTATATACATTTATATGCATTTTATTCTATAAAGTAGCTATAAACCGAACACTTGGAACCTAGAAAGAATTCTCGGCCGAATTCCCAGCCCTCATTCCGCTCAGAGTCCTCCGAGCCGATTGACCTCTGAGGAATACTACCACCAAAGAAGACCAGTTTACCCCCAAAAGCCCATTTAGCTCTTGAAAAAGAGTCAAGATGGTGCAGGAACAAAAATTTAAGGTAAAATTTTCTGAAAAATTGGAAAATTTCATAAATAAAATCACAAATTTTCCGATTTTCTCGAATTTTCTCGAAATTTTCATAATTTTTCAACTTTTTCGTTCATTAAAAAAATTTGTTGCTTCTTGAGATTTTTCTTAATTTTCCTCAAATTTTCCGAATTTTCGCAAATTTTCTCAAAATTTTCAGAATTTTCTAATTTTTTTCAAAATTTCAGGCCGGGGAGGAGCCTGATCCCACCGAATATCTTTTCATTTCAATGGAAATGAGGAGGAAGGATCAGGTAAGGTTCTTGGGAGGCTCCGCTAAGCGGAGGCTCCTTTTCTTAAAAATTATCCTGGGAAAATTTTATATATTTTCTCTCAAATTTTTTAAAGACGCTCCCTTATGATGGTAAAAAAGATTGCTGGGTTCCAGGTTAGTCCATTTTAATTATGTTTTTTGGAAACCTCAAATGACCTAATTTTTTCCTTAAATTGTTAAGATCCGGAGGAGGGTTTCCTTCGGGGTGAGATTACAGGGACAAAGGGTGATCTCATCACAGTTCGATGCGGGACAGAGGTACTATATCAAATTGAAATTTAATGGATTCCATATTATGATTAAATATAAAAATTAAACATTTGAAAATTCGCAGGAAAAATCCTTCAAAAAAGACCAAGTTGGACAGGTGAACCCTCCAAAATACGAAAAGACCGAGGACATGTCCAATTTGACCTACCTGAATGATGCATCCGTTTTGTGGAATCTTAAATCCCGATATGTGAACAAGCTCATTTATGTAAGTCGATAATTAAGGTAAAAATTTAACATTCTAGCATCTTGTAAAAATCAGGATTCAATTTAAATTGCTTTAATTCCAATGGGGAGACAAAGGGAGTGGGTTTGGGATTTCCTGGAAGTATGCCAAATCTCTTAAAAAGGCTAATGAAATCCTATCCAACTTCAATTCAATCTCCTATTAAAAGTGCCTTTATATTGTATGATACAATAGTAATACGGATATATCTGTAATGGAGTATTTGAGAAAGATTTAGCAAACCAACCGGCTATCATTCCTTTGTAATCTCAGCTAGAGTCTTTTTTGATACGGATTTCTTTGTGGTTATTTTGGGATCCTCTTTCATTGGAACTTTGAAACTTTAGCCTATTTTATACGAGAGAACGCCCAAGATGAAAGAAGGAGCTATTCTAGAATCTAGAATCTAAGTACAACCATATTCTATAATTTTCTTTTGGGGAAGCTCAGGAATTCCGAACTGATGATTTTCAATTAGTATTAAATCAACTGCCTTTACCAAATTGAAATCTAGGTGGCTTTTCAATCGCTAACTTGAAAATACTGCACCGTTTCTAAGAAAATTTAATTGAAATTGAAATTTTGAAAATTGATTTTCAAACTTGAACTTTTCCTGAAAGAATTTTCGCAAAAAAAAAATACTTTTTCAATTAAATTTTCTTAGAAACGGTGCAGTATTTTCAAGTTAGCGATTGAAAAGCCACCTAGATTTCAATTTGGTAACGGCAGTTGATTTAATACTAATTAGGGAAAATTTAACATAGCAGTTTTCCAACTATATCACCAATGCTTTATTTACAAACCCTGGTACAACGTATGATATGCAGAAAGATATATCTTTAATTATATCCGTAATCTCTCATATAGGGATTACTTTAATATAAATCTTTAAAAATTAATATGTATTTAATGCGGATTTCCAGATACCTACCTATAAATTCAATGAATTTTTCTAGACATATTCCGGACTATTTTGTATCGCCATTAACCCTTACAAGCGATACCCCATCTATGTAAGTGCTTAAATTTGGAATTGACGATATATATCGAAGCTAATTAAATTGATGCTAAATTTTAATTAGACCATTCGAGCCATGAAAATCTATCAAGGGAAGCGAAGGAATGAAGTTCCACCTCATATGTA
Source organism: Megalothorax incertus (assembly GCA_036507255.1). NCBI lineage: Eukaryota > Metazoa > Arthropoda > Collembola > Neelipleona > Neelidae > Megalothorax > Megalothorax incertus. Next base: position 18,466 of record JAAZTK010000152.1, on the reverse strand, counting down.
ATTAAAATAAATTGTTAATAAAGTCAAAACTAACAATTTTACTCCAATAGCTTCGCCATTGCTGATGGCGCATACACCGAGATGTTGCAAAGTAAATTATTCAACTTTCCAAAATGAATCCTAAACTTAAATTTCGAATATATATTTCCAGATCATCAAAATCAGTCTATTTTAATTACTGGAGAGTCTGGAGCCGGAAAAACTGAGAATACAAAGAAAGTTATTGCATATTTCGGTAATTTCCGGATTAATGCATTCCAAGTTTTTCGACGCTAAAATCCTAGTCTAATTTTTTTAATTTAGCAAACGTTGGTGCATCCGACAAAAAGTCTGCTTCACAAGAAAAGAAACATATCCCTTGAGGATCAGATTGTCCAAACTAACCCCGTCCTTGAAGCTTTTGGTAACGCAAAAACAACCCGTAACGACAACTCTTCCCGTTTCGGTAAATTTATCCGAATTCACTTTTCACCCAACGGGAAATTGGCCGGAGCTGATATTGAGACATGTAAGTTTTATTTTAAAAACCAAAAAACTTTGAAAATAATTTTTAAAAAACATCAGATTTGCTGGAAAAGGCCCGAGTCGTATCACAGCAGCCTTTGGAACGATCCTACCATATCTTCTACCTTGTCATGTCTGGAAAAGTTCCCGGACTGAAAGAAATGCTCTTCCTTTCGAATGATATTTATGATTATCATTACGTGTCGCAAGGTAAGACGACAATCCCCGGGGTGGACGATGGTGAAGAGTTGGAAGCAACGCACGTGGCGTTTGAAATCCTCGGATTTACCTCCGTCGAGCGTGATAATGTGTACAAGATTACTGCGGCTGTTATGCATATGGGAGAAATGAAATTTAAGCAAAAGGGTCGAGAAGAGCAAGCTGAGCCAGATGGAATTGATGTAAGTTCTAACTTCACTTCAATGGTTTAACTTCCTGACTTCATTGAATTTGGAATTTTAGGACGGAGATCGCGTAGCCAAACTTCTTGGAATTCAAACTGAGGATCTCTACCGGAACTTTACCAAACCAAAGATCAAGGTACAAATTGACTTCACTTCATTTGAGTTAAATTTCTAAAATTTTGCTTAATCCCACAAAATAGGTCGGAACAGAATTCGTCACAAAAGGTCAAAACAAGGACCAATGTTTATATGGTGTGTCTGCCATGTCCAAAGCCATGTTTGATCGTCTCTTCCTCTTCCTCGTGAAGAAGTGTAACGAGACACTTGACACGAAGCAACATCGGGCACAATTTATCGGAGTACTCGATATTGCTGGCTTTGAGATTTTTGATTACAACGGTTTCGAGCAGGTAAATTTTATTTAGACAATGTTTGACCTAACCTTTAACTTCAAAATATTTTTTTTCAGATTTGTATCAACTTCACCAATGAAAAACTTCAGCAATTCTTTAACCATCACATGTTTGTACTCGTAAGTTGACACCCTATTTATTTTTTTGCAAAAAAATCAACTTCATTTCGACTTCAGGAACAAGAAGAATACAAAACTGAAGGTCTGGATTGGATCTTTGAAGATTTCGGTATGGATTTGGCAGCTTGTATCGAACTTATGGAGAAGCCTATGGGTATATTTGCCATCCTTGAGGAACAGTCTATGTTCCCGAAAGCTACAGATCAATCCTTTATTGACATGTTGAAAACTAACCATCTTGGGAAATCCCCATGCTTCATCAAGCCAAAACCGCCAAAGGTACGATGATTTTTGACCCAATTTGAACTCCATTTTTACGATTTAAATCAAATTACAGCCTGGATGCGTTGAAGCTCACTTTAGTTGCGTACATTATGCTGGTACTGTACCATATAACATTGCTGGATGGCTCGAGAAGAATAAGGATCCGTTGAATGACACTGTGGTTGACCAGTTCAAAAAGGGATCCAATGAACTTCTTTGCGCTCTCTTTGCAAATCATCCAGTAAGTTAAATAACCTATTTAATTATATGCAAAGTACTAAATTCGAATATACTTAACAGGGACAATCTGCACCGGCTGAGCAAGGAGGTGGAAAAGGTAACCTTTAATCCTTTAAAAATATCCCATTTATAATTTTATTATTTTTATATCTACATTATGAAATACTAGATTTTTTGCAAAGTTTAACTATAATAAAAAATTACTCGAAACAAATCAAATTCCAGGAGGGGGTAAAAAGAAGGGAGGGTTTGCCACCGTCTCTTCCAGCTACAGGGTTAATTATCCATTCGAACATTGAGTTGGAGTGAACCAAAAAAACCACTCAATTTATAAACAAATTGAAGTTACATTACCCTTAGGTACCCTGAATTAGTACCTACCCTAAAAACCTTAAAGATTGATACAAAAATCTTGGAATTGGCCCTTGAAAAGAAACGGTAAATCTTACATACAGATCCGTTACCCTTTACACCCATTTGAACCACCCTGACCTTTGACCCTGAAAATACATTTACTTCATATCTACTTTTTGGTACTTCAAAGCGCTGAATGTACCAAAATCCACGGACCTGAATTTCCAATTTTAAAAAACCAAAATATAAAATACCTTTATAAATTATAACGAATGCCATTAAATCCTGAGAACACCTACTCGTTTGATCCCTGAAAGAAAGCTTTAAATAGATTTAGATGAATTTTAATTGAAATTACGATTTGATGCAGGATCAATTGAATTCTCTGATGTCAACATTGAAAGCTACGCATCCCCATTTTATTCGGTATTTAAATCTCGCTTTTCAAAATATATTTTACAATACATTAAATATGACTTTGAACTTTAGATGCATTATTCCAAACGAAGTGAAGACACCAGGTTTGCTTGATTCTGGCCTTGTGATGCATCAATTGACGTAAGATGTCGTTTAAAAAATTCCAAATCTATCTAAAAGATGCCTTCCAACAGATGTAATGGTGTGCTTGAGGGTATCCGTATTTGCCGAAAGGGATTCCCCAATCGTATGCAATATGCAGATTTTAAACACAGGTATTTATAAAATTAGCCGAAATATGAATAAAAAAACCAATTCCAAATCTCAAGGTACATCATTTTGGCTCCATCTGAGATGAAGGCGGAAAAAGAAGAAAAAGCAATGGCTTCAGCATGCTTTGCCAAAATCGAGTTGGACAAGGATAAATGGCGTGTCGGACATACCAAAGTATTTTTCAGAGCTGGAGTACTCGGAGAACTTGAGGAAATTCGTGATGAGAAAGTGTCGAAGCTTCTTACATGGCTTCAATCCTCCATTCGGCTTTATCAAGGACGCCAGAACTATCGCAAATATATGGACCAAAGGGTCGCACTTGGCGTTGTCCAGCGATCTATTCGAGGATATATGAAGTTGCGAACTTGGGCATGGTTCTCTCTTCATAATAAGATTAAGCCACTCCTCGGGGATTCGAAGGCAGCTGATCAAATCCGGCAATTGGAAGAGAAGGCAGTTGCAGCTGTGGAGGCACTCGAGAAGGAAGAAGCAACGAGGAAGCGTCTTGAAGAAGAAAACGCCAAGATTGTCGCAGAGAAGGATGCACTTATTGCTTCTCTTGAGCAAGATAAGAGCAAATTGGGAGACTTTCAAGAAAGGATGCAAAAGGCAATGTCAGAAAAGTCTCTCCTTGAAAGTCAATTGAGTGACACTTCACAGCGGTTGACTTCCGAAGAGGAAGCTCTAGCAAAATTGACGCAGGATAAAAAGAAGTTGGACCAAGAGATTAGCGGATTGAAGAAAGATTACGAGGATTTGGATCTCCAATTGAATAAGAAGGAAGGTGATAAAGCGACCAAGGATCATGCCATCAGGAATTTGAATGATGAAATCGCACGCCAAGATGAAGCTATCAATAAGCTTAACAAGGAAAAGAAATTATTCCAGGAGCAGAGTGCAAAGCAAAACGAAGAGCTTCAGAATTCCGAAGATAAGGTGAATCATCTTACAAAGGTTAAGGCAAAGCTTCAACAGACTCTTGATGAATTGGAGGATTCTCTGGAAAGGTAGGTTCGATTAGATGTTAAGAATTGACAAATTGATCATTTTTAAAAATAAATAGGGAAAAGAAATGCCGCGCCGAAGCGGACAAACAAAAGAGGAAGGTTGAGGGTGATTTGAAGCTTACCAATGAGACGATTGGTGACCTTGAGAGGAACAAGAGGGAGCTCGAGCAAACTCTTCAAAGGAAAGACAAAGAGATTTCCGGGTTGGCGTCAAAACTGGAGGATTTGCAATCACTTGTAGCTAAACTTCAGCGTCAAATCAAGGAACTTCAAGCGAGGATTGAAGAGCGTGAAGAGGAGCTAGAATCTGAGCGACAAGCACGTGCAAAGACTGAGCAACAAGCTCACAACATGCAGCGGGAATATGATGAACTAACGGAAAGGCTTGATGAAGCTGGTGGCGCCACAGGTAAATTATCAAAAGTAACTTCATGAAGTTCTAGAACTTTATTTGATTTAAATTTTTAGCTGCTCAAATCGAGCTTAATAAGAAGCGCGAGGCAGAGCTGGCTAAGCTTCGACGGGATGTTGAGGAGGGTAAGATTCAACACGAGAGGGCTCTAGGGTCTATTCGTACCAAGAATTTGGAGGCTGTTTCCGAGATGGCTGAGCAAATCAACACGCTTAACCAAATGAAGGCCAAGTAAGAGATTAAAATTTGAATTTAAAAAATCCTAATTAAATAATTCTAGGTCCGAGAAAGAAAAGATGGGAATGTACAATGTACTCAACGACATCAGGCACGCCATGGACCAAATCACGAACGAGAAGGCTGGCCAAGAGAAATTCAACAAGAATCTTTCGGGCCAAATCAACGAGCTCCAATCACGGCTCGATGAAGGATCCCGGACCCTTGCTGATCTCTCCACCCAGAAAGAACGCCTTGCTGTTGAGAGTTCCGACCTTTCTCGCCAACTTGAAGATGCTCTTTCTCAGATTGCACAGCTCAATAAGCTCAAGGTCCAATTGACCACCCAGCTTGAAGAAACGAAAAAGAAGGCGGATGATGAACTTCGCGAGCGTACAATTCTTGTGGGTAAATTCCGCAATATTGAGCATGATCTGGATGGACTTCGCGAACAAGTTAGCGAGGAGGAAGCCGGAAAAGCGGACCTTGTACGCCAACTTGCGAAAGCATCCGCGGATGCCAACTCATGGCGTCTTAAATACCAGAATGAAGGGATAGCTCGCTCGGAGGAACTCGAAGAAGCTAAGCGGAAACTTCAATGCCGATTATCAGAGGCTGAAGACACGATTGAATCTCTCAACCAAAAGGTGATGGCAATGGAGAAGATTCGACATAAGCTTGCTGGAGAACTTGATGATATGCAGATTGAATTAGAGCGGACACGAGCCCTAGCTTCTTCTCTTGAAAAGAAAGAGAAATCCTTTGATAAACTCGTCCAAGATTGGAAAAATAAGGTCGATGAGCTCACAAATGACCTCGACATGTCCCAGAAGGAATGCCGAAACACTTCAACCGAGTTGTTCAGGTCAAAGGCTGCCACCGATGAGATTGTCGAACAATTGGATTCTGTGAAGCGAGAGAACAAGAACCTTGCGGATGAGATTAAGGATCTTATGGACCAAATGGGCGAAGGAGGGCGCCACATTCATGGTAAAAATTTCTAAATTTAAAAGTCACACATTACAAATTTAAGCTTTGTATACAGAGTTGGAGAAGGCCCGAAAGAGGCTCGAGGAAGAACAGAGGGAGCTACAGGCTGCTCTCGAGGAAGCAGAAGCTGCCGTAGAACAGGAGGAAAATAAGGTCCTCAAAGGTCAATTGGAGCTATCTCAGGTATAGGCTTTTAAAATTTAAATTTAAATTTGCATAGCATAAACATGACATAAATTTTGGCAGGCACGAGAAGAAATTGAGCGCCGAATCAGAGAGAAGGAAGAAGAGTTTGAAAACACGCGCAAGAATCAACAGCGCCATCTTGAATCAATCCAGGCATCCCTGGAATCTGAGGTACAGCGCCATCTATTAACAAATAAATCTAAAAATTAATTTTTTCAAAAATTAGGCAAAGGCAAAGGCTGAAGCTCTTCGCATCAAAAAGAAATTGGAAGTTGACATCAACGAGCTTGAGGTTTGGGAATTGACCATTATGATTCGCCATGAAAGTTAACTCTATTAAATTATCCATCAGGTGGCGCTAGATCATGCAAATATGGCGAATGCTGATGCTCAGAAATCCATCAAGAAACATATGCAGCAAATCAAAGAGATTCAAGGTTCAATTGAGGAGGAGCAACGGGCCAAGGATGAAGCGAGGGAGATCCTTGATCTTGCGGAAAGGCGAGCAAATGCTCTTGCCCATGAAGTTGAAGAGGCTCGAACGCTTCTGGAGATTGCTGACAAGGCACGCCGCCTTGCTGAAACTGATCTTTCATCCAATCAGGAACAAATCAATGATTTGGCAGCACAATCAGCATCCCTTCAGATGGCGAAACGCAAGCTCGAATCCGAACTTCAAACTCTTCACGCAGATCTTGATGAGATTCTCAATGAGTCCAAGAATAGTGAGGAGAAGGCCAAACGGGCAATGATTGATGCTGCTCGGCTTGCTGATGAGTTGAGGGCAGAGCAAGAGAATTCACGTGCTCAAGAAGCTGGCCGAAAGAGCCTTGAGACTCAAGTCAAAGAACTCCAAGTCCAATTGGATGAAATTGAAATGCATGCACACAAGTGGGGAAAGAAGGCTGCAATGAAGTTGGAGGAGCGGATCAAGAGCATCGAGAGCGAGCTTGATAGCGAACAACGCCGAAGTGCTGAGACACACAAGAATCTCCGAAAGACAGAGAGGTAGTACTAGCATTACTTCCAAATTTAGGAAATATAATGAACAAATCTAAATTCTAAATAATTTAATGCAAACCTTAGGATCACAAAGGAAGTTATGTTCAAAGCGGAGGAGGATCGAAAGAACGCAGAGAGGATGCAGGATTTGGTTGAGAAATTAAATCAAAAGATCAAAACCTTCAAGGCACAGATTGAGGAAGCCGTAAGACCCATATATCCTAATTACTGTACAGATACGTGAATATTTGATTACAAAATTAATTAAAAATAGGAAGAAATTGCGGCGATGAATCTGTGCCAAATTCAGGAAAACACAAACAGAGCTTGAGGTAGGTCCAAAATAAACAAAATTTCCTGGAAGTACAGACAATTAATTATCAATTTCAGGAAGCCTTAGAGCGTGCTGATATCGCTGAACAAGGGATTGCAAAACTCCGAGCTCGCGGACGAGCATCATCAATGGCGGTAAATAATACTCAAAACACAATTAGGAAAAATGTCATTTAAAACCTCTGTTTTTCCCATTTAATTCCTAGAAATAAATGCCGAAATATGAAGCTCATCGGAATCGAAATTAATTAAAGATCGGATTCGGATTTAGGATTTATCCTGGATTTTTAGTCCTTTAAAATAATTTTTAACATTACAGGAATTGGATTGTTGAACTTTTTCTTTTGATGAACTAATAAAATATAATAATATTGCGATTCATCTTATTACAAATTGTAATTTATTCTAGAGCAAGGCTGAGAGATACAGATAGAGTATGTATGTAGGTACCCTAGAGTCTAGAGCTTAAAAGAAACGAATGCTTTATTACAATTTACAACAAAGGACTGCACCTGGCAATTTTGGATTTTTTATCTTTCTCAAAGGATAAGTCGGTAGGATGCTCAAAATATGTAGGTATCTAATTCTACTCATAAATCGTACCTATATCCGTATACGAATCGTAAAGATATATGAGTCTATTACTAAAATTTTGCAGCCAGTTTTAAATTACCTCAAACTTAAACTTAGGATTAATTTTGTACGAGTACATAATCCTATCTAGGTATACATTGAGATCCTAATAAGAAAAAGAAGGATAAAAATTTCAAAGGAATTTGAAGTATTTAATAATTTTATACCGTATGCAATCTAACAAAGCCGAAACTTGCTCAAAAACACTTGTTTATTCTTCTTTTTTTCAATTCTAAATTAAATTTTATAAGTTTACATAATAAAAAGTTTTTTTAAAAAATAAACTATGCGAGTTTCTTCAAAATACATTTCCCCTCGGCCTTTGAATGCTCATAGCTCGACTTGACGCACTTTCGGCATTTGTAACAGTGTTTATAGACGGATTTCCCATGCTAGACATTAACAAACTTTTGAAATCTACTCCCCACATTATTTTATGAAAAAATACCTTTGTCGTACACGAACCACACTTGGAACAATGCTTGTTGACACGAAATACGAATCTCTGGCATGCTTTACAGAATTTGTACTCTTTTTTGGAAGATTCTTCGCTCATCTCGAATGCCTTATTCGTATTCACCCAAGGACTATTGAGAAATACATAGAAAAACACTCAAAAAATACAAAAATGTGGGAGAATACCTGTGAAAAAGCCTTACTGTGCTCGTTTCTGAAAAAAATCACGTACATAACTAAAGAATACCAATTTCTTTTAAGTTTTTAACCATACCTGGACTCTTGAATTTAGTTTTGTATGTAATACGGTAGTCTGACATGGTCAGATGGGTCAGTTCCTGATCTGGTTTGTTGAATATCTTGTATATATGGCCTTCCATAAAATATGGATTCAGTAGGAATACTGGAAATGAATTTATTCTGTTTTAAAACTATGTAAAATGTAAATGCATCTAGGTTAAAGGCCAATATAATATGTAAATCTTCTAAGGAATGCATTAACATTTACGAGGCGCGTGCAAGGAATGCATACAATAATATATGGGTTAGTAAATGACTTACACTGGACATTATCCTTTGAAATTAAAGAATTCCTTGATATACGATTCAATATTCTCTTAACAGAGTTGTAGACTAGCTCTAGACGCATTCCAAAGGGTGGATCAATAGCTATCTGGTATGAATTCGAAGTATTCGAAAGTTTTGAGTCCAGGAATTGGTCAAAATTCCCAGAATCTCCAAAATAAAAATTATTCCCCAAATTGTAGCGTGTGTAGCGGTCAGGGAAAAGTTCTTCCTGCAATATTAAAAGTATTTTCAAACTATTTAGTTTATAAATTATGAATACTAACGAATCTAGGATCAATATCCAACAAATGAGGGGAAATTGAGGTGGAACGAGACCCCAACTCGGCCAAAATCGACGGCATTCCAATGCAAATTAATTTTTGGACCAGGTCTGACTTATCCAGGGCTGGGTCTAATTGGGATTCCTCGAGGAGGAGGTTGCAGAGGAAGGTTGTTGAGGTCTCTGAGCAAAAGAATTGTGCATTCGACTTGTTTTTCTCAATTCCACGCTGGAATACCGTTGAAGGATCCTGAAAAATGCATAAACACGGTCTAAATTAAAAATTGGGGATTTAATAAATAAATAAATAAATAAATTAATTAATTAATAATTCAATTTAGGTGGGCTTACTTTATTTTTTCGTCGTTTTTTCAAAGCACATGATTCAGCCTCCTCCTCAATTTGATCAGGTTTGCTTTGCGATGATTTCTTTCGCTTTTTGGACTTTGAATTGACCTCGAATTGGCTAATTTGATCCTCCCTGACCTCCTTGTAAAATGGACAGTCTTTCCTCGATCGATTTGCTAGAAATAAATCAATTTTTAAATAAACAATTTGACAATGTAAACAATCCGCAAATTGTTTTTTTTCGATTAAATCTTACCTGAACATGCGAAAAAGTGTTTTTCTGAGCCCCTTTTGAAGAGGATGGATGGACCTGTTTAAAACCACATAAAATCAATGAGTTTTGACCAGAAAAAGTACTTTTTAAAAAGTAATTTTTAGTTTTTAAAACAAACCGTGTTGACATTCTGGGCCTAGGATTAACTTTCCTTCTTTTTGCACAATTTCCGTCTTATTTCGAGACAAATCTCCCATTTTTTAAGGGCGAGACGTGAGGAAGAGCTTTTCACGTGGATTGACACGTTAGGATGCCGCGAAATTACGTGGAATTACGTGAAAAAATTATTAAAATTCACAAATTTCGTGCACATGTTGGCAGAATTCAAATTGGAATTTGGCGCGTTTTTTGTGGGGACTCCAAATGTAATGGGCATTTTGAGATGTCCAGGAATGACATCCTGGTTGGTCCAATTGATGTCACAATGTCAAGAGAAATGTATTATGAATATATATGTCATCATTTGGTGATGCCATCGCCAATAAACTTTCAATGGATTTTGCAATCAAGGGTTTCTGAGCAGACAAAGTGAATATCCGATTCTTAACGTTAATTTCGTAAATTCGTATATTTGTACAATATTTTATGGGATAGAATTCCCCTTTTGTGGTGGTTTTTAATGGATTCGGGGAAATGAGGGTTTTGCGGAATAAAATAAACCCGGATAATCTCATTCATGGCCCCCGAGTATGACACTTCACTGAAAAAAAGATCTTTCAGTTCCAATTGGACCATGTATTATTTGTCATGCAATTCTGAACACAAAAAATGATCATCCTTGTTTTATAATCCTTTTTGCATATTCATCATAATTCATAGGACATAGGCTCAAGTAATGCATAAAACTTATAACACCTCTGTGTCTGGGATCTCTCGACATCCCACTTGTTATTCACAGTCTACAGATGTCATTTCCCCAGGGGCCACCAAGTGAAATGTACTCTTTTTCATCATGCAACATTTATATTTTTCAAAACCACATTCTGGAACACTTTGTGGAATTTATAATATCTCCAAATTCCGTCTATCCAAACAAAAAGAAGACAATACTACTGCAGCTACTCATCCTAAGTGGTATCTCTAAGTCTAGTACAATATATCTATATCAGTCGTGATAAACCTTTAGGCTTAAAGTTTAGTATGCCGTGATGAACTTGGCCTTTAGGAAAACACCCCGACAATGCTTGATACAAATATCAGTACACAAAAATTTATATAATATAAAATACCGATTCGGGATTCCACAATCCCTGGAACTGGAAATATTTTACTGCACTGATAAGAGAATAGATATCAATAATATTAATTAGGAAGCACTAGAGTGCATTTATATCATAACAAGCAAAGCCAGGGATAGCCAAACTCCGAGGACTTATCATCCACAATGGCTGATAATTTGAATTTTTGAAACATAATAAAATGTCATTTAAAACCTGTTTTTCCCATTTCCTGTAATTCCTAGAAATAAACGAAACCAAAACCTTTTACCAGAATTATGAAGCCCATTAGAAATTTGAAATCAAAATAAAATAAAGATCGGATTACATTTACAAAATTACAAATCATAGAACTTAGGAGGAAAAAATAATAGTGTATCAAATGATAATTGCCTGTAAGAGTTAAGACTGCACGGCAGTACTACTTTGTAATATTTGTACAATTGTCAATATTATGTAATACAATCCTGATCTTGAGAAATTATTTTTGATGAAAGCCTTTTGTAGGCGTACAACAAAGGACTAGGACAATATTTTGACTTTTTCAAAGAGATTTATTTTGAATATCCACATGAGTATTCTGAGCTTCAGAACCTAAAGTCCTACGGACAAAGAGATGAAAAATATCCAATTATTTCTGATTTTGGCGAGTTTTAAATTACCTTAAGCGTCCACTTCAATTAATTCAAAGAGGATTAATTATGTAGGTCTTTGAAGCTTAATTTTCACGTTATAATTAGCTTATTCCACACTTGATCAAAGCCGAATTTAACTACAAAAACACGCCTTACGGAAAATTTTATTGCAAACAACGCAAAAAGTTTTGTTAATTAATTAGCAAAGTTGTACAGAGAAATTACATACTTACATATACATACTTAATACTAATGAATATTTATTTTATAGCGTTAACTTTGCTTTAAAAGATTGAGTTTAGGAAGGATCGTTAAATCAAAGCTTTAAATAAACTTTAGCCTTTTTAAAGTTTAAGTCAATATTGAATGTCTCCCAAAGGAAAAACTTATTGAATTAAACTTTGAAAGTAAGTTTAAAATAATAAAATCTATGCATCAGATGCTTTTGACGCACTTGATTTACTTATTTGGAGTCTTGGACCAATACATATATATCTCGAGTAGGTAGTAGGAGGATTACAAGGATTTCCCATTCTCTTGATCCAAAACTTAATTAAAATCCTCGACTTTAAACATGTGGAATTTCAAAGTTTTGAGGAACCCTTTTTTGATCTCGAGTTTTTGATTTAAAGATTATTTTTCCTAGAATTCCCCACGATTTGTTTACAAGAAATACTATAAATATTTCTTGAAAATAAACCGGTTTAATTAGGGCATGAAATTCTCAATATATCAGTACGGATCCGTATTAAGGATAACTATTGTAATTTATACACGTAGGTATCTCAAATTTTGTGCAAGACCTTACTTAAAGTCTTAAATCGATTTTTCCATAAAACAAAAGATGCAGCTGATGTTGTCCAATGGCGCATCAAGGCTCAAAGCACGACCCTTTTCATGTCCATGAATTAAATCAGGATTTTTACCACCCCATTTGCATAATTTGAATATCTAAGATTTTTTGATGGCCAAACCCGCTCCCGGGATTGCCCATGAATATTTATTGCTTCAAAAATAAGTCTCAACCTCGGTTTTTTCAAATTATCTCGAGAATGAATCTTGCCCTAGGAGTCTAGATATGATCAAAAACCTTTAATAATATGATTTCCGACTCTGACAAACGAATGCAATCTCAAATGTGCATTTATACTGTACAATACCTCTATGTATAAAGCCTCAAATGGATTCTATTGATCAAAAAAATATAGGGCATGATTTTTCCCATTCATCCGGACAAAAATCGCACAATATCCTTGAAAAATTTGTCCAAAAAATTCAATTTCCTGATCCCTGGGAAGTATATATCGTTCAATACATTGCGATATGCCATATGCCTCATATAAAAAACTTTAAAGTACGATTTAAAACGCAAGTGCATTTTTACGGATTTAATAAATTGTATGCAATACTTTTACATTAAATTCCTCCCCGGTTGGGGAATTTGAAGGTTTCGGGGCCGTAAATTGTACAAATCCCCAGGTTGTAAAAAGAAACTTTTTTTCACACCTCGTTGGTCCCTCCAGTCCTCCTTCACCTTCATTTACTATCCATAAATTGAGTCAATCGTTCTGCAGACTCTCGAAGATCCATATGCTTTTTATTACGATCTGGCCCTTTGAAATTCATTCAGTTGGACCATAATTTTCATCAGTCCTGGGGCTTTATTTGCTAGAATTCTTCTTCCAGAACTGAACTTTTGACAATCGATTCTCAGAACTTGAACGCAATAGCTCCAGCTAGCTCTTACCTTAATGTTTTTCAAATTAATTATTCATATTCCACTCCTAGAGATCCTAATATTCAAACGAAAGGATGACATCAGCGTCCTGACATCCGAATCCGGTGATCTGTCAACTGCTTCTCCTTGAGTTTACGCTTTGGCCTTGATTTAAATGCGAGGAAATTATCCTTAAAGTGTTCTAGGGTTGTCATTCACCCTCTATTGTATAATATATATTATTAATTCAGGATATTTGTGAATTAAATCGGCTGGAGGATCGTTAACACTGTCCTTGGGCTTGAAATATTGTACTATCATCCGTAAAGTGGAAAAATCACTTATCACTTATCACTGTATCAAGCTTGATTTAACCTGATTTTTCTGTACTAGTGTTACAAGTACCCTTGAATATTAAGTTAGGATTCTAATAAATTGCATCTGTTCCAATGATAAATGAAGGCGGAAATAATGGAATAAATCAAAAATCTCATTCGGAGGTTCGATGGGTTCGGTATTTGAAGAATTCATATTTCAAGGTATGCAAAAATTCAATTTTTAGAAAAAGTTTATTAATTTTACCAAATGCAAAGATAAAATACTATTACTTTTAAAGATATAAATATATATATTGCATATAAGTAATATCTGTACGAGATACATATAAAAAATATTGTAATATTATCGACTTAAAATATAGGTATATTATTATTTAAAATACCTACAGATATATATGCACAATTTAATTTTCAAAAAAGACAGCACTTTAATCGACTGACAAAAATACAGTACGATAAAAATATTAGCCTCTTAGGGGTTAAAGTATGTTTTATTAATACTTTTTTTATAATTCCGTGTCGAGGAGGACCCTATTTTGTGCGGGTGATGCCCTCGGCGCTAGGATGACAGAGGAATTTAATTCCGGTTGAGCAAGGACAAGGGTCTCGTGTGCGGGTGTCCTCAAATGTGACTCCTCAGTGTATCTACTAGGATCCTCTAACCGGAGTCCCTTTCCTGGACCACCTTTTTCCACCCTTTTGGCTTTCCTGGAAAGATCCAAGCCGGATTATTTATTTAAAATTGCTAAAAAATCTTTACATTGGCATCCAAATATGAAAGACTCCGTATATGATGGGATTGAAGCACGAGACAGACATTCCAAAAAAGAATATCCAGTCTTGAAGTCCTCCGAGGCTCTGGAAAATGTGTCAAATTTAAATATTTATATACCACTCATCCTCAGACACATTCAAGTCTACACTCAAAGCTTACATTCTCGTCAAATTGAACGAGCACCGAAATGATCATGATGATCCTTTGGGAAAAAGCCAGAAGCCCATTATAAGTCTTAATGACTATGAATTAATACTATTATTAAAGTAAATTACCAGTAGGGTGTCCAAAGGACGACAAAGAAGGTGACCTGTCATTAGAACGGATTATAGGAATTATTTTAAATGGTACTTTATGTAAAACACTTTAAATCCTGATAGTGATTACAGTCATCTGAACATTTTAAAGCTTTCTCATAAATTTTAGGCAAAAGACAGAGCTTTTAACACTCCCCCTCCGAGGAGATCTTTAGTTTTTGCACTTTGGATTAAGATCATCCTCAGTTAGCTAGCTACTTATTTTATCGATTTTAAGAAAGCTCAACTTTCCTGGAATTTCTTAAGATCTTAAGACCCCTTTTCAACCCGCATAAAACCTGAATCCTCATTTATGTACTTAAAAGCCTATATTTTAATGAATTAATTTGAAAATATATTCCACGCGCCCCCCAAAAGTTTTTCCCCTAAATTAGGTACTAAATTAAACACAAAATATACAAAATATTCCAGGTAAATCTTAATTTGGGGCCCTTACCACAACATTTGAGATCTTGAGGCTCTTTTTCTGTGCCCTTTGTATGAGTAAATCCTTTTTAAATATCTTCCGCGGTGGTGTGGTGGCTGGTGTTGATCCATTTTGACTTCCGGCTGGAGGAAGAGGTAGGGGAGCCCCACCATTAGGTGCTTCATGGCTTTTTTTAAGCTTTCGATTCCCTACGGGTTTAATATTTGGGATTACAACAAAGAACATTAGACAAAGAACCATAATCTACGCACAAGCCATAATTAAAACCTAATGAGATTAACTTTTGGTTGGGATACGGATATAATTAGATATAGAATATAATTAAAGCCTCAAAGGAGGTGGTGGAATTAAAAATAATGTGGTTAACTGGTTATATATTAAAAAGGAATAGCTTATGGTGGACTTACTCCAATTCCCTTGTAGAATAATGGCGTGGGTGACGAGGATAACGCCCAGCGGGAATATAAACATTGTCAGGATGGAAAATACAGCATATACTTTCTCCTGTGTTAATTATTCAGATTAATTTTTGGCCTTATTTTTAATTTAAACCCGGAACTTGCCTGCCACGGGTGAGTGTACGAGCCTGGAAATATTAGATGGTAAATAGATCAAGGATTTTTAGCATCAAATTAAATTTTAAACGCAAAATCTTACCAAAAGTAACACATTGATAGAATTCTTCGGAGAATGGTCCCTTCATCAGGTGGAATATGAGCAACTAAAAGCGAAAAAATTAACATTTTGACCTTTTTGACCTTTTATTTAACCTGAGGCAGCGCCAGAACCCCAGCTAGGCCCCAAAAGCACGCTATAATTCGAATGCAGAGTTCCCGCGAGAGGGCTTTCATTGGATATTTCACCGCTAGATGGCCAACAGAATTTTTAATTTAATTGCTGACGTAAAATGAACTTTACAAATTTAAAATTACCAATAAATTGCTGAAGTCGAAGAAATACGGTTATAAAAGTAGAATTGTAGAGAGCGAATATTTGCATATATTTGAATAATTTGCAAAGAAGATTTCCGCCTGCGGATTGGGAAAAAATTAAAAAATGTAAATTGAGGATCAAGGGAGAATTAGAATAATTAAATTAATTAGTAAAAGTGTCACACCTTTCCAAGAAACTGAAATATACCTGCAAGGAATACACAAAAAGATCTTTTAATTACATTATATTGTACGAGTACCTATCTATTCGTTCAAAGAAAGTTTTCGGGTAACTTGTAATTACTGGATAGTTTGGTTTCAAACAAATGACTTAATTTAGGATTCAGAATTTCAGACTCGGGTGAAATATCACCCACTTTTTATTAGATTTCGGGCCGAGAGTGAATACGCGGATTCCCGGATTCCCGAAACCCGGATAATCCCATTTCATTCCAAATTTGGGATACCCAAAAATATTATTTTAGGTACTCTTTTATAGGGTTTAATTTGAAAACCCATTAAAATTGCTTTCTTTTAATTCTCTCAAAGCACTTTCCAATATTTGATAAATCTGTGGAAAAAAGGCCATTATCAAAATTAAATAACTCGGAAAAACAGCGTGGAAAGTAAATTAAGATCTGGCTTTTTGTTCGACATTATTATATAGACATTGATATTGGAAAAGTTTTTTTAGGGGAGTAATTCAATATGGGATTAAAATGGGCCTATCAATCTTGCGGTGTCTCTTTCAAAGTTTGATGGTGAAAGAGCTTATCACACGCGAGCCGGGGCTGGCTGTTGTTTTAAATTAATTTAGGATAAAAAGGACTTTCACCACCAGCTCATGCCAGATCGGATTTGGGTAAGAGAAAGCACACATCCCTCGATAAAAGTTAACATTTCATTTGGTTAGAATTCAATCAAAGTCAAGGCCCCGATTCTACTACGATTTATTTCCAAATGCCCGGAATTCAGGCATTTGGAAATAAATCGGTTAACGGCACATTTGTGACTTGATCTCGAGAATTCATGGACATTGACAAATGAATGGGGAATTGTGTGAGAAAAAGATTGTAAAATATGAGCATTTCCAATTTTACTTTTGTACCAATTGACCCATATGGATGCATATAAATATAATATTTTATCAGTATTAGAATTAGAATTCCAGTTTAAGCTTGAATTTGACGAGATTTGAACACCTAATCCTTTCATCTTTCGGTTGAAAAAAGTCTCAGGGAAAGTGACAGATGTTTTTCTTTGAATGTGTAGTACCTACCCTTATTTCAAGTAGAATTCTAAGAATATGTAATCCCTACTTAGGACTCCTTAGACAGGATTTAATAAAATGGGCCTTTAAAGTAAGTGGAGATTCTTGTCATCGCTCATGAACCCCCTTGAAAAATTTCAAGGGGCACGTGGATTCTATAATCCTTAAGGATTTGTCGGATAATTTGCAATAAACAAGTTATCAAAAAAAAGATCTAAAATGGTACTTGGAAGTCTTTGTAGTTAAATAATAATAAAATGCTTGTGTATTGTGCAATATATGTATGAGAATAGATATGGGATAATAAAATTAAGAGCGACAAATAAAAAGTTTTATTTTCGGCTCCACGAAGCCGCCGAAAGGGGAGTTGTAAAAATTCGTTCGAGGGTTGTAAATGTTTAATTGCATGGTAAAAAAGGGGATCCGGCCAAAAATTTTCATTAAAACTTGAAACTATCGGGGTTTTTAATGGGAAATCCCTGTCCCGTGGCCTTGAGGCATTTTGGGGAAAAAATTAATAAGTTTCCTATTTCCCCCATAGGGTATTTAATTTATACAGCTCAGATATGCATAGTTTCTAAATTTAAACTGCATGATTAAAAGACTCTTAAATACACTGTAAAAGTTCAGAATTTGTTAAAAAACGGAGTTCGAATCTAATCCTATTAATAACCCCCTAATGATCCTATTAATAAGACCGGATATTCATATCTAGACTAATCTATTACTTAAAATGATCAACTTTCATATATATTTCCAAACTCCTCCCACACGAGAGCTCGAAAATTCATGAAAATGGTACCAAAAAATGTAGAATAATTCAGGGCATGTTGTTACGGGGTTCGTTTTACGAAAAGTTGACATCCGGTTGACCTGGACCATGTCACATTGTCAAATGTTGACCAAAAAAATCCGAATAAATTGTTAATAGGTACTTCTCGGTGAGTTCTATATAGGGGAGCATGTTGACACCCCAAAAAATCCACTCACTTGACCTTTACGGGGTCATTTATGTGATTTCGGGGAATTTTAATAACTTCCTTCCGGGTAGAGCTACTTGACCGTGTAATATCTCATTGGAAAGCCATTAATTAGGGCTATTCAATGGTCTAGGTGCCCGAATTCATTCGGGCTTATTCCTCTAGT
>JAAZTK010000151.1:0-27787 GCA_036507255.1 Megalothorax incertus | reverse complement strand
AAGGGTTTGATCCTTTGAGAAGAGGATGCTTTTTCTCTAATGAATTCACTCTCCAATATTATAAAGAGTATAGTAGATCCTCTTGTGTAATCGAATGCGAGAATGAGTTTATACACAGGGAATGTGAATGTGTCCCTTTTTACTCGCCAGGTAATGACAAATCCTAATATTACTAGTCAAATACTAATTTATGTTGGGAGAAAGCTCACTTTCTTTATGATTTCTTTTTTGGCAGGAAACTATTCTATCTGCGATGTTAACAAGTATCTAAATTGCGTGAAGAAAGCTATTGGTAAAGTTGAATTTAATGAGAAGAAAACTTTATTTTTTTGACAACTTTGCAAAAATACAAGTCTTAACTCGTGTGTATAGATGTTATTCAGAAGAGAACTCTGTTCATGAAGAAATCTGGTGGAACAACTGGTAAAAACTTGAATTTTGTTAAATGCTTTCTCCGAAATACTTTCTCTAACGTATATTTCTTTGAATGCTCCCTCAAGGCTTTCGTCAACTTTTCCAATTCAAAAACAGGGAGCAGATGCAACAAGATAAGAGTTGTACAGAATTGTGTCTGCCGGCATGCGACGAAACATTTGTAATGCTATCTCTTAAATACTGAAATTATTAGATTCTTATCCATTTCTTTTCCTGCACAATATTTCCAGTATAATGTTGTATTGAGTAAGCATGAATTTATAAGATCTGTATTCTCTTTAATATGGTCTTAATTAGCGAACGCACCTTTCCCCAATCAGCCCGAACCCAATCAAACAAAGCTGTTGAGGGAAGCAATTTCTGAGGAAAGGACATATCTGAATGATATAAATTATGTCAGGTAAATAACGTATTTAATTTGAATATCAATATCAATATCAAGCGGAAAAGTGAAAACATAATAAGATTAATTTAAGAATATGTACAATTCTTTCATAAACAGCGGAAGTATCAGCGTCATGAATTTCTATATGAGAGAGACTTCAATCATGAGGTTCATTAATTATAATGCATATTGTTTACGTTTGATGAACTATTTACTTTTAATGATAATTAGATACAAAAGAGATGAGCTTTTTACTTGGGAAGACTTTGTTTCAAATCTTGGAGGTGAGATATACTCATAATAGGTTTACTCATAATCTTTTTTATACTTCATTGAGATTATCGATATAATGAAATATGTCAATCTAATGGAATATGCATAAATAGGTGTAATGGGACTTTGTATGGGGTTCAGGTTATTGAATAAAAACAACTCGTTAAAAGTTGAAATACTAAAAAATTATATATTAGCTTGCTAAGCGTGGTTGAAGTAATCTACTTCTTCAGCTTGAGACTTTATAATGGTAAGTGTAAATACCAAGTAGGCACTAGGCACTATTATTCAATACTTACGATTAGTAATACGATACTTACCTATAATCATGAAGCTTTAGTTTAAATATTAACAATCTTAAAATTTTAATAGACCGAAGGAGATACAAAAGTGAACGGTTTCTCTTCAAAAATGTGATCAATCCTGAAGGAGCTGATGGAACTATAAAATATTGAAAAAGAAGCTTAGGGTTAGTTTATTGTACATTAGTAGGTAGAGTGGAGAAAGTACGATATAATCATTATATATAATGTATGTAAAAAAAGGTCGGTATAATCAAGGCAGTCTAGATATTATATCTAGACTGCCTTGGTATAATGAATAAAATGCAGCCTATATTAGTATATTTAGGATTACAATACTTAGGATTAGAATTAGAAATAGTATTAGTACTGATATTATCAGTAGTACTTAGGTATGTAATCTTTTTATAAATGATTGTCTAATCTTAAGTATTACTTACAAGACAAATTTTGCATTCGGAATAAAAATCATATTCTAAATATTGCTGACTTTGGGATTTCTGATGAGAATCCAAGTCGTAGTGGAGCTCCCATCATAGTTTTGGACGGTGGACGTTGATTCTAGATTGTATCCGATTTTGATGAAGCAATTAAATGTAAGTGCAATGCCCTTCATCAAAGGTTCCTCAATCACCATGTCCGTTCGTAATTCTTGTGTGTAAGAGAGACAGCTCGGACAATTACAAGAAAGTTTATACCCCATTGGAGCAAGCTTTTTGCTGAGGTACATTAATTCCTGTTAATGGAATTTGGGATCAATCATATTCCAATCAAGAGTAGATATAAATTTGGAAAACTAAAAAATTACCGAGCTCGTGGCTCCCGAGATTTGGAGAAGAGCTTCATGATATAGCGATCTTTTAATGTTCTGCTCATCCCAGCACCGATATCTTCGACTAGGATTATATATAAAGGCGTAATGAAATGAATAAAGTTAAAAATTCTGAAATTTGGATCTTACACAATAATTACTGAACTCATTTGATTTTGGATTGATGAAGCCAACAAATGCGGAACGATTACAAGTTTTCGAACAAGGATTCAAAACAAAAAGAATATACAGATATCTGCAATTTAATATGATCTACCTACATAGGTCCTAGTTTATCAGCAATCGATGATTAATGACTGATAAATAATATAAATATATTTGGCAATTTGTCCTGCTATGTTAAAATAATGTGAATCTCATTTCAATAATGCACATCCTGCGCCGATGACATACATTTTAATCTAATCTAATCGACTACACGGGAATGAATAGATTGTAGGTTGTTTTAAAAAGCCTTATAGACTTAGGTATAGTCATTACATGTAATAATTAATTATAATAGTTTTTAAGTTACTAACTGTGCGGTAAAGTGAAGATTATCTCTAAACCGGAAATTGAGCGTCAAGTGATAACTGATAACTTATATATGGAAAGCTCAATATGCCCCCGTAAAATATCCTCGAATTAGAGAAAGAGATTTGAAAGCCATCTGGGGCCTTTTAAGCCGCGAAGAAATAAATTAAAAGCCCAAAAAATTTATTTTTTAAAAATAATTAAATTGTTTAAAAAACAATTTTTAAAGGTCAAAGTGTTAATTAAATCGTACCAAGATTTTAGACTTATTAAAAGGTCCAGGCCCTGAGGAAATGGGCGAGGTGAAGGCAATTATGAGGCGAAATAGACCCGGAACAAAATCAAAGGTAAACTTTAATTTGTTTGAAAGAATCAAAACTTCAAAATTTCAAAATTCCGAGTTTTAAAAATCTTAATTAATTTTTTAAATAGGGCTTTTCTAAATGGCCTGACGAACCTTTTGAGGAAATGGACAGCACTTTGGGTTAGTCTAATAATCTTCCAATAATTGTACAATTCGTGCAGTTATGCGTACTGTGTACGCGTATTCAATAATCAAGTCAATTTCAAAATGCTTATTTTTTACAATCAATTACCGATGGATTTAACTTTTAATTAATCTTCTCTTTTTTAATTGCAGCTGTACAACAATGGATACAACAGACTATCCAGCGTGATCCGAGCAATATTATAGCAATTTTGAACCCACCCGAGACACAAGATGAAGAAGTGTGGAAATATGAACATCTTCGACAATTTTGCATGGAATTAAATGGTTTGTCTTTAATTACTAATTACCTTTATAATTATATTTTTATGTTTATGTAGTAGGTATATCTTAAAATTAATACATATTTTCAATTCTAGGACTAGCAGTCAAACTTCAAGTGGAATGTTTTCCAGAAACTTGTAATCAAATGACGGCCACTGAACAATGGATCTTTCTATGTGCTGGTAAGCTCCTTAATTGATTGTTATTGGATTAGATTATTGATTGGTAATTAATTAACTTTTTTAATCATTAGCTCACAAATCTCCAAAAGAATGTCCAGCTATAGACTACACCAGGCATACTTTGGACGGAGCAGCTTGCTTATTGAATAGCAATAAATACTTTCCCAGCAGGTAATTAAAAATCATCTCATAAAAACTCGGTATTTTCTAAAATGCGCAATTCTTCTTAATTTAAAGGGTATCTATTCGAGAATCTTCATTAGGCAAATTAGGATCTGTTTGCCGTCGCGTTTATAGGATTTTTTCACACGCCTACTTCCATCACAAGGGGATTTTTGATGATTTTGAGTCACAAACACATCTTTGTAAACGGTTTACACGATTTGTGTTAAAATACAGCCTCATGGACAACTCGAATCTGATTGTTCCAAACATGGACGAGCCCACGGAGAAACCAAGTTCAACCGTTAATAGCGAATCTGATGCTTGAAATTAAATGTCATTTATACTTTTATCTTATACGGTCTACTTACCGAGTATTTATATCTACAATTTTGGATTTTGGTTCAGATTTTTAAGCTAGATGAGATTATTTCATGTAAATATAACCTAATAGTATTCCCATTTATCCTCTGCTAAATGATTCTTAATAATTTAAAGGAAATGCAAGTTGCAACTTTCTTATTAGTTATTTGTAAGATTTGTATAAAATTTAAATATTATAACCTTTTTATTTACTAGCCAATAATTATAAATAGGCATTTTGAAGATGCATCTTTTTATCCAATTGAATTATACATTTTATAGATCTTTAAGATTAAATAAATATCACAGATATCTGTTTGTGTTGCATTACAATTATTCAAAGTGTTACAGTCATCTTGGGATCCCTTGAATGATGCTTTTGATATCTAAAAAGTATATTATTACAATTAGGCAATTTATTACAAATGAATAATATTAGGAAATTACCCAGTATCATAATGCTTTTTTAAAGGATCAATCGAGATCAAAATATATATTATTGGGCTCGTTCTCGTGACTTTTAATGAATCCAAATGTTCATCAAATGGCTTCCATATCTCTTCCGTTCTAAAATCAAGTAAAATTTAAGAATTAAACTTTCTCATTCAATTAATAGAAATTATTTCTTGATCAATCTTCAATCAAACCTCATTTCAGAAATCTTTGTAACTTGATGTAAAGTTGAGAATTTATTTTTAATAAGTTCTGCCGCTTTGACCGCATTACTAGTACATTGCCCTTCAGCGGAAATTATAATTGGATGTCCAGGTTTAAGGTCTGAAAGGGCAGAATTGACTACATTTTTAATCCCGGTATCTTGTATGAGGTTAATTCGGGGGGAGTCGGAATATTCAGGGAAAGGGTCCTCTCCGGCGAAATGATTTATGAAAAATGGTTCAGGGTGGTAGAATTCCATTATTTTGTCGATATGCCTAAAATATATATCAAAATCTATTTGATGGTAAGTTGGAAATGTCAAAAAATCTTAATTGGGTAGCCTAAAAATACCCAATTCTAAATTAAAAATTCCAAAATCTCCCAATTTCTTTTAAGCCGTCTACTCACTGCTCCCGAGGCCAGGGTGGGAATTTAATATTTTAAACTCGTGAATTTGAGGAGCTCCTGCAAAAATGTTTTTTAAATTAAATTTTACTTAATTAACCAATTAATTAGCACATAAATTCGTCTTAATTAACTTAAAAGAACCCATCTCTAATCATTCTTCCAATTAGTATACGTAAAAAATTCAATTTTAGATGATTTTAAGATGTTTTCATCTTCGTCTCAAATTCCTGCAAAATACCACAAGATTGACCTTGTCCCAAATTGACTCCCTACTCGGCTCGAGATGTCTTTCAACCATCCACTTTTCTCCAGTACGAAAACGAGATTACAACACCTCAGGTCCTCTGTCGCAGCCCTTGTGGAGAAGAAGGAATTTACAAGGGAGAAGTTCATGGTCAAATTTATGAGGTCAATCCAATCTGTTCGAGAGGTCAAAGGGCCAACTTTATATCATTTCCATCCCCATTTGGTGAGACGCAGAAGAGGAAAGAATATTCAGAGAGAAGGATACTTGGGTAAGTTTAAAAATTTTAGTAAGTAAATTGCCATTTGGGATTAATTTTAATTTATGATTGTTTTTAATTGAAGGTACACAATGGAACAAATGTTTGATGTCGTGTCAGATGTGGAGAGATATCATGTGTTTCTTCCTTGGTGTGATTCCTCACATGTCAGGCTGCGTACAGAATCTTTGTTAATTGCGGATCTTGTGCTTGGAAAGGTAGTTAAAATTAATTGGGGGTATTTATTTGGACTTTGGGTGAATTTCAAAAGTTTTAAAATTGAATTTCGAATTTATTTTAAAGAAACCTCTAAGCGAGTCGTATACCTCTAATGTCAAAATGATTAGACCTACATTTATCAAGGGTAAGTGCAATAAATAATTTAATCTTGTGGAGGTATTTTAATGAATATTTTTTTTCAATTTATAACTTCCAGCCGAATCAACAGAAGGACGTCTGTTTAGCGAGCTTGTAACAACCTGGAAATTCGGTCCAGGATTAAAATCACAACCCATTTCTTGCATGGTCGAGTTTTATGTTTCATTCGAGTTTCGGTCCAATCTTCAGTCAAAGATTGCGGATGTTTTCTTTAGTGTAAGCATATTTGAACTATAATTGAAATTTTGAATGATCTGAAAATCTAATACTATTATATAATTTTAGGATCTTGTAAGAACGATGGCAAGCGCATTTTACAACGAAGCTCAAAATCGATACGGAATTGCTTCTATACCTAGTAGAAAAATAGTAATTGCGGATGGAGAATCCAAGTAATAATTGACCGAAATTAAATGTAATTTTTATAATTTGGAAAGATTAACAAGTGTCAAGACTCAAATGAAGTAGAGATTAAATTAAATAGTCGCAACATAGCACGCTTTGACCCAGAAATTATTAATTATAAATATTTTAGCACCGTATCGAATTATATCTACTATATTTAGGATTAATTTATTATGTGTTGAAATATTACACGAATACAATATATGCAATAAAAATGTTAGGATTTAGCATTTTAAATATAGCTATGTATCTTTAAATTATGTGTACCTGAAATGTTTAAACTTACAATTGTTTGCATGTAATTGAGGATGAGTAAAAAATGAACATTATGCAAATTCAATATAATGGAAAATTTAATTTGTGTCGTGCCTTGGCTTGACACTTCACTGACTTTTTTAAACGTTTTTATTAAAAGTGACAAATCTATATTCAAAAACCTATTCAGAGATTCAGCGATTTCCTTTCTTCAACAATACACTTTCCATAATTTGCTCTATATAATATAATTACCCCCTAAATTACCTCAATTTTAAAATGCAAAATTAAATAGAAATCATCACGTTGCAAACGTTCTCAAACAAAAGGCAACGGATGCAAAGGTAGATATTGCGAACATTTGAAAAATCTTGCCAAAAATTCTACGTCTTTTTGAAGTTCTTGAGGTTGGATTTCATAAAATTTAAAAATTAATTGTAACTTTGTTATTAAGAGTTGATTAAAGCATAATTAATATAAATATCATTAATTCAAGAGTTGCATTTTATTGAATGATTCAATTAAGTTGTATTAACTTGTTTATGTTTGTTTTTAATGATTAATCATTCGCCTATTCGGGCAGTACTTGTAAAAAATCACATGTCCAGGCTCAACTTACAGCCAGGAAGGCCTTTCACTTTGACGGTGTGAGTCAGTGTGACTCAGGATCAATGTACGTTAAATTTTTAATAATAAACTTAATATTAATTAATAAGCAATAATTGTCTAATTTTTTATTCACCAGATGTTTACCGATTCTCAAGCACATTCGGGGAATGACTCTGGAACAAGTTTTCAAAGAATGCAAACGACAAGGCAGAGTATTTTTGGAAGAGTAAATTAAGCATTTTTATATAAATCATATTAGAATTGACATATTAGTAATTAGTATTACATTGGGCAATTTAGATAAGGAAATGTGAGAATATCACCTTTATCGAATGGATTTTCATCCTTCTTTCGTCTATTAACTTGGCTCTGGGGTTGGGATTTTCCTTGTACAGGTAACATCCGCGTTTATTAGATCTTAATGGATTTGGAATTTGGTTGATTGTTTGACTTAATATTTCAGATTGATTTCTATTCCTTTTGGTCAAGATGCCTGGACCTTTTCTTTCCTTGTCACATTTAACCTTTGTAAGATCTATTTTGAGCCCTGATATTCAACAGGTCATTTAAAAATAAGATGCTCTATTTCAGTGTTTGCTATTTACTATCTATTTCACGGAGTATTTCAAGAGCAAGCATTTGAGGTGGTGATGCTCATATTCACAACAGGATTCATATGGGCTCTCCTCACAGTCAACTTTACAGCCTATTCTGCAACAAAGGATGATTTGAAATTGGTAAGATTTGTCCATTTGATTTATTTTATAAAATTTTAAACTTTCTCCATATTTTTAGATTCGATTCATTTTATCAAGCGTCATAAGCTTTCCAAATATAATTTTAGCAGTGTATGTTGCTCACAAATATTGGGATTCAGGGAATCTAATTTTCAGAACAGTTGGAGGGGATATGAGAGTAAATTTATTTCTAATCTTAAATGCATTTAAAATCTAAATATACCTATTTTATAGCTCCAAAAGATGTGCAGAGAGCTATTCCTTGAGCAGAGTCTTCTAATATTTGATGCACAAAGCTTTTCATCGTGCTTGATACTTTTTACTAAAGGAGATGGACAAAATCTTGCATATTTAATGACTGAAGACAATGTACTTGTCTTTATTGGGGGATGTCTTTATGTTTCTGTTTGGGTTATCATCGGATATGTTGCAGTAAGTTATCTATGATTTGATGTCCTTAAAATCCTAAAATAATTATTTAAAGCTGAGGACTGAAAATCTGGACTTGACCTGGTTATTCGCCTTAATAAGCCTTCTTCAACCAATCTACGTTTTATTTCTTTTTGTCCAAGTAAGCGAATATTGACATTTAAATATAGCTCTTGTTAAAGAGATTTTATTTTGCAATCTGTTTTATCCCTAGGTCTTTTGGATAATAAAAGGCCCATATAATTTTCTCACAATAAGCACAATGGTATCTGGCGTTTCTTTTCTTATTTGCCATTTTGCGCTGATGTCACTTTTGCCTGTGGTCGCATTTAATTTTGGAAAGGGATTGCGTGAAAAAAGTAAGACTTATTTAATTAGCTATTCTAATTCTATAATTTAATTGTCTTAAAACTTTATTATTATAGTTTATGGAATTCCTTCGGAGCCGCCAATAGCATCGCTTTCAGCAAGTGCTCAACCTCTTTTACGTGATACAAATACAGAGAATCAGAGAAACTATGATACGATTACTTCAAATTCAGGTCCATGAATTGTGGAAATCCTGATAAATTTTTTATATTAATGAACTCACGGAAAAATCTGTAAATTGGATTTGAATTTATATCTACATACATATATTACCGCTAACACCTTTTATCACTAATCCTAGATTAGATATTTACAATAGGATTACGCATAATGTATTTTTGTTACTTAATTATTTATGACTTGTTAATATTCCATGTAAAACTTTGTAATATATATGTACTTTACAAAGTATATAAAAATTTAGCCTTTTACTTTTCTGAATATGCGATTTGGAATATAATAAAGTTAAATTGCTACACTCTAATTCAAGATTTCGGTTTATTTAAGATCTTAATCCTTTTATGTTATAAACTTATATAATCCTAATTTTGAACAATAGTTAGAAGTAGAGTCGACTCATCAGAGGAACAAAAAGTAGAGCCAGCAGCCAGTTCATATGATTAACCTATACCTATTGTACGCAGGGACTTAGGATTATTGAGAGAGTCTCCCAAGATTTTGGTATATTCGGTGAAAAAAGGTTCCCGGGATCTAAAGACATTTGACACCGGCCTTGTCTAATTATCATGCAAACAATAAACTAGTGGTTTATGATGAACAATATGAATTTCCTAGATATATGGATAGGAGCTTTAATGAAACTAATAAATCAAAGCCTTTATTAGCTTCAGGGTTCATAACTTGTTTAAGGTTCTCAATAATGCTAAAATACATATACTTCATTGATCAATGATCATGTATTTTCGCGATTCGCTCAAAATCCAACCAAATGGAGAGCAATAGGTCAAGGAGGTCTGCATATGATCAGAAAAGGGAGTCTCAGCGTGTTATTAGATGTAAGATGCTATATACCTGTAAGACTTGTAGTTAGCTAGGTCCCTAGGAATATGCATTCCTTTGTTTGCATGCCTTATAGGAAAAGTCGAATTTCAGCTTTTTATATAGAATTCTGGAATCTGCATGCAAATTCTTCAGATCCTAGATCTTTATATTTATAATTATAATTTATAACACACGATAATGATAAATGAATCTCTTGAAGAGCTTAAGTTGATTATCTAACTTTAAGGAAAGTGAATTAAAAGGCAATGAGTATGACTAGTATATTCGTTCACTTTTATATTACCTATAGGACGTTCAAAATCATCTGAAAGCAGTGCAGTGCGAATCTCTTGAGATGACCATGACCCAGCGGCCATTATTCCAATTTTTGTCGCCTTTCAATTATAGCTTATACCTATACCTATCATCACATATGAATACCAGGTAGAATAGTTACCTACTTTAATTAAAGTAGCCAATTCTTGTCTCAAGAGGCCAAGGTAGAAACGTTTGTTAGTTCTCTAACATCAACTGTGCAGCTATACTTTTATATGAAAATGAAATATCCTAAAGTCCATTCATCATTAGGAGTAGGTCCTAGGAGCAGGACATTGCATAATAAAATAAATAATCATCAAAAATTTTTATTTACCTAATTAAATTCAGGAGCAATTGCAAATTTTTAAATTGCATTGAAACTCAAAACACCCCTTTCCACAAATCGAAACGTTTGCCTAAAAGAGGGAATTTCGTTTGTGCATTGCATTTCGGAAGTTTTTCGGCGCTCCGGAAGAATTTTTTTTACTTCCGATTTTTTTACCCTTTTTTGTCGGTGTCAGATGCTGATTTTGGTGTCAAATTAAAGTTGACATTGGGATCTAATTATCGTCCACATTTGCATGCCATCCGCTGTTGTTGACTTGAAGGAAATTGCAATTTAATTTGGTAAGCAAAAGTTTTTCTGTGCTCGTAGTATTATTTGAATTCAATCATAAAAGATTAAAATATCGTAATTTAATTGTCAATTGATAATTGCTCATCCTCTGTTGAAAGCTTTGCCTCAATTAGGATTAACTTTATAAAAAAAATCGTATTTTATCGGTCAAGTAGGTTTCATTACAATACAATTACATGCATAAACATGAGCATTTTATTTTTTGCGGGATATTTTGGTCCATCGTTCTTAGGATTAGTTAACTGCGTACAATTCTTTTTTTTCTCGTTTTCCAGCCCTCCGCATCAGTAACCTCCTCCGACTTTCTTTTATTAGACTTGGACATGATCCAAAGAGTTCCAAAATAGAGTTTGGTTCGACCTCCGATATGTACATGTTAAACATGTGATTGTAATCTGCAGATGCAGGTGAAGCTATTACGATTCGATACATCACCTCAGTCCTCAAGTCAGTCTGATTTGAACTTTCAAACAATTCAGTGCAGTCACATTTTCGGACAGAGCTTTTATTCCTTCAAGCAGGATTTTATTTACCAGTTTTGTTATCAAATGGTGAATTTATTTTGAACTTGAAAGTGCAGTAGGTAATTTTATCAGATTCTCATTCAGGTATTAATACCTATCAATCCTATGCATTAATCCTTTCTTTATTGTATTTTCATCATAATTTCACAAATGTCAATTTAGGAATTTATTTCAAAATGTAATTAGGATTTAAATGATTAATATTCAAGTAGGGTAAAACATTTAAGTGAGGATTATATTTATCTACTTTGTAGTAGTAGTATTTATACTACGATAAATGGTTTATATGCATTACAATCCTTAAAATTCCAGATAAGAGGAAACATTATATTTATAGCTAATAAAAAAATCTTAAATGTTTGACTCGAATGCCGAATGCATTACAAATAGACAACTTTAAAGTTTAAATATTAGGCCTAGTACATATATCTTGTACTAGTAGTAGATGAAGGAGGAGTGGGTGAGATTGAAGAGCTAGTACTGAAACTGAATAGGAAATAAATAGAAATTGAGAGGAGGAGGAGGTTTTTAACCTCTGTTTACATTCTATCTCTATTCAAGTCTGTCAGTTCCTTGCTCTTGAGCTGCACTGCAGGTCTGCCTCGAATTCCGACGAGAGCAAACAAAGAATATAAAGTTTCAAAGTGATATAGAGAAATTAAGTACCTAGTTAAATTCAAAACAAAGGGTTCAGGATCAAAATAATTGTAAGTCCAGATCATATAGTCATATTTTATTGATATCCTTGTTCCTTTGTTTCATTCGATTCGAGAGTAAATTTAACGCCTTGTCAAAGCTCAAACGCGTTTTGCATATTTCATTGCAAAAATTGCGAGCCCTCGACCTTTACCATTGCAATTGTAGTATGGTTTTATTCATCAGTACTAGCTTGATTTTGACATTAGCCTTCACAATATCTACAAATTTAATAACTACCCACAAAAAATTACCCTATTACAATACAATATCTGTAACATACTCCAACAGCCGAACTTGACCTATAAGATTTTGTAATTATATATTAGTACCTAGTATATACATACTACATAGTAGTATTGTTACATAATAATCTATTGGGTTTCTATTTGTTTGTATTTTTTGTATTGTTCTTCTTAAATTCTATATTCTTGCGAATAGGAAAGTTTTATGATTATCTAATTCTTTAATTTCAATTTTTAGATCTAAACTTCTCAAGTCCGCGAGTAGCTGAAATTCTTCAAGTTTTGGACTTGACCTTTTTGTAGGGTCCTTGATAATATAATATTAACTAGGTACATATTAATATTGATTGGAATTCCTCTATCGATTTGCCATAATATTATTTATTTAATGATTTTTAAATCTTTTTTTAATAGCCGGACTTTCATCCTTTTCGAAGGAAGAAGAGGGGGATTATGATGCCGAGACAAAAGCCTGTTCGTGAGATTAATTCATGTGATTGTCTTCCCAATGATAATAAGAGATGCGACGAATGTCACCGCAGAGAAGGTATATAAGTTATAATTATCTCAAAAATACACCTTTATCAAAATGTTAGTTGTTACAAGACCTCGAGACCGACTGACTGAGCACGTGTAACAAGGCTTATTAAAAATGATCAATTTGACCGAGTTTATAATTTCTAAGCACATGTTATAAATTATTATTAAGGAATCTGGGATTATAAGATTAGCTTAAATTACATATGCTTCAAAACTCAAAGTTCATAGACATTAAAATATTATTTTAAATGAGAAAGGAGGAAGTATTGGAAGAATTGGGGGTTCAAAGTGCAAATGTTAAAAGATAACGTTCAATTACAAGTAATTTTTATTGAACTTTTTTTAGAAACCGAATGGACATGGGAGTCTGTAAATGATCAAGCCACCACAGTAAGCTTCTAATAAATAACTAATTAACTTTGTTGAAACTATTTACTTAATCCATTTAATCCAGATTTTTCACAATAACAACCGGAATGTCCTCTTTAATCCTGGATTCTCAGTGGGCACCGTAGCCGTTCGTGGAAATAAACCACTGGAGAAAGGTTTGTTTACATTTCTTTTTGATATCAATAAATATAATGTTTACTTATTGCGTTAATTTTTTTATCATCTAACCTTTTGAACTGGAATATTCAGGTTATCATCATTACTGGGAAGTTCTCTTTGAAAGCGAGGTTAGAGCAAGTTTAAATGAATTAAACTAATAATAATACATATACAATAACGCTTGACATGTCTAGGTGTATGGAACTGATGTGATGGTGGGAGTTGGAAATGAAAGAACGAATTTGAACCAATTTGCGCATTCTTTTGTCAGCCTTTTGGGTCATGATGAAAATTCTTGGGGGGTTAGTTTCAAACTTTCAATATATATGAATCCTCAATTTAATTCTAATTAAATTCCTTTTATTTACATATAGTTTTCCTATACGGGCAAGATTCAACACAATAAGACATTTGAAGATTATTCTGAGAAAGAATTTGCACAGTATACCATTGTTGGATGCCATTTGGATTTGTGGAAAGGAACATTAGAGTTTTACATGAATCGTAGACCATTAGGTATGCTATTCTATTTATCATTGCATTGTATTGATAAGTTGAAATTAATTATATTAAATATGGATTTGTGTGATGCAGGTGTCGCATTCAAAGGCCTTCAAGATAAAACTCTTTATCCCATGATATGCAGCACTTCAGCTCGGAGCAAAATGAGCCTCGTCTTTGCATCTTCATACCCTCATTCTCTTCAGCTGGAGTCCCTCATTACTATTAGCAGGAATATGATTATGCCAAACAATATGAATATTTTCACGGCACTTCCACTCCCACCTGGAATTCAATCTTGGATCAAGAATAATTACTGGTGGATCCTTAGCTCAAAAGCCTCTCCACCTCCTCCACCCAAGGAAAAGGGGAAACTTGTCAAACCCAAAATTATCCCAGAGGCTAAGAAAAAAGAAGTTGCTCCAATAGAGATTCCATCCAGCTCAACGGGAGTCAAAACAAGGTCTATGGCAAGGCTTGAGAGTCTCGCCCACGAAGGGGTTCGAACTCGGAGTCAAATCGCAGCAGCAGAGGAGGAATCCGAACCTACAGCGGGTTCCTCAAGTAAGCGTGTATGCCTCACGACTTCAACGAATGGATCCACCACCAAGAAGGGGAAACCGAGCAAATAAATACGATACGATAGATCTAGGAGTTAGGATTACATTTACTACAATCAATACAAAGTATTCAAACTACAAACAAAAAACTTGCAGTGCAGTTAATCTTGTCATGTTTGTAATTGTACATTATTTATGGCCACGAATAACTACCCCCCACTGCCTTTACAACAAAATATCTTTCAAAATGAAAAAAAATTCATCCCCAATTCCTTTGTATTTTAAATTCGTAGAATTTTAAATTTAATATTAAATTTTTTCCAAGAGTTTTTTAAAGTCAGCGTTTAATTTCATTGAACTACCTATCAGTTCCCAATTATGCAATTATATTACAGTTTTTGTCTTACGAATCTTTTTGTCCGTAATTTTTGTAAAGCGTCTCATCCTGCATTTTTTAATATGCCCATTTGTAGAGTTTTTTATTTTTACATTTATTAGCAGGTATTAAAAAAAATAGGTATTAGCCCGTAAATTACTTTTACTATAAAATTAATGCTTTGTAGATGTAATTTAGGATTATAGTACTGTACTACCTATTTAGTTTATGTGGTTTTTAAAAGACTGAAGAGTGTATTTAACACTATTCACTAATGCATTGTACTTTGGCTTATTCTTAAAAGGATTCTTCGATTAATTTAATTTATTCCAGAGCGAATCATTTAATTAAATGCAACCCTTGATTATTAATTTATTATTATACAATAAATAGGTATTCTGTTCAATACAAATTCTAGATAAAAATTCTAGATGTTCCTACTATGTTAAATTTAATTAAGGGAATGATATCAATTGAATATCTGTAATTTGAGAAAAATACATAAAAATCATATACCTAATTATCTTGTGATAATTAAAAGCGTGTAAATATTTATAAAACGGAAAAAATAAAACAAAGAATTTTATATCTGAGCGAAAAAAAACAAACAAACATTGCATTGAATGCTTCATATACTACAATACTTTATTATTAGCTAGTTCTTTCTACTGGTATCTTCAAAATATGACTCTTTATTGTATTAGGTAACTACTGATAATTATATGATTCTCACAGTAATTAATATGGAGAATTCATGCCTAACTTTGTGTTAAAATCAAGGGCTGCTCGCTTCTTGAACCGGATATTGATTCTAATACAAAATAGAAGGGGAAATTAGGAAATATTTACGGATAATAATAAATTAATAATAGAAAATATTAAATTGCTTTGTAATAGTATTATGTAAAACTAACTTGATTTGGTATCTCTTAAGAAGCTCGTTGAAAGCGAGTAGAACAAAAATCCAGAGGAAACACCTAATTTACAAAATGAATTGATAGACGATTAGTATTACGAATAGGTTAGATGACATGGGCATTTATTTGTCTTACCATATAAAAACACCGTATGGAAGCTCGCCCAAAAGTTGGATGGAACGGATTTTGATAAAAAAGTAAAGGGTTTGCAAAAGGATCCTTAAAGAGTTCAAAAATATATTATTTCAATTGGAGAATTTACTTTAATATTAATACGATATAGGCTTACACCACAATAGAAGAGATAATCCAAACTTTATTCTTGAGTGGATTCTCAACCCAAATGAATTTGGAACGGTAGAGGAAAGATGCAGATATCAAAACTATATGGAATTTCAAATTATAAGCATTTTTGGTTTCGTCGAATTCGAGTATTTTACCGAAATACAAAGTCAATGAAAACAAGGAGAATTGTTGAACAACTAAAAGAAGATTGGAATATTCGCATGACCAACTGGATTGACAATACGTATAAGTTTGTTGCGGTTGCATAGGGTCTAGAAATTTGAAAAATAAAAAGATAAATTCTCTGAATGATAAAGGGCGTTGACATCTTTACCTCCTAATTGACTTTGGGGGTATACCCAAATACAGGTTGAATTATCCATACTTGCACAAATACTCCTCAGATTATAAATTGACATGAAGCATACGTTTAAAATGGATGGAATGAATTTCATTCTGCATTGAATAAAATCGAAATTAACAAAAAAGTACATTATTTAAAAGTGATATCCAGAAATTACCCGTAAAACCAGAAGGAAAACACAAGCATCTATTTTTTCCATTTTTTTATAAAGATAAACGTCAAAGATATAGGAATATTGCTCAAATTTAAGTAGTCTATTTACTCACTTGCTTGTTTAAAATGAATTGATTCTTATATGAAGCACAACTCATAACATTCGGGTCCATTTTATCCATGAGGGAAAAGGTTAGAGCAAATGACAAGATTGGAATTATGATTAGAGAAAGCCAAAGAACGTCACCAATAGTGTACAAAGGTGGAAGAAGGGTTAGAACTGACATTAGGCCAAGAAATGAAACACCCAGTTTGCAACACAAGTAAAATTGAAGAGAATTCCGAAGGCAATTATTCATAAAATGCCTAGCTTGTGCAATCAGATGAACTATCGAGAGGGGTTCATTCTTTTCAAAGAGAAGCGATGCCGGCAATTGCGTAAGAATCATTGCAATTTCAGTTGGAGATTTGTAATTTTGTTTTGGTGGAATAAAACAATGTTTCTTTGTACAATGATTCGGATACATTGGCTCAAAACTAAAGGAAGCATCAGCTTGGGTGAAAAGGTTTTTATTTTCTATATTTGATCCAGCTCCAATTAGTAGGACAACTTCTCCATAATCTTGCATTATATTGATCATTTCTCGGGTGCTTTCGCTAGTGGAATCCGTAAAGAGTGAGACGAGGAGTGGAACATTATCTACATTCTCCAGATGTGGCCTGACTTGAGCTATTCCGCGAGGGAGCTTGGCCCGATTTTGCATATCATATCCAATTGGTGTAGAATGTTCGACAAAATCGTAAACTTCATTATATGAATCTGTAGGGGTTGTAGACTCTTGCCTTTTAATTGAAAGGGAATTCCTATTGCTTCTCCTTTGATCATCTCCTCCATCATCTAGCTTTGCAAACCTGACATCCTTTAGCGGTTTATCCAATAAAGCTGCGGGGTTAGCTTCCAATCCATGCGTATTAATTAGATCAGACTTTTCATCAACATCTTTTTGGTATTGATTTATTTCCGGAAAGGATGAACTACAACGGGATAGTAAATGTTTATCTTCACCAGGTTTAATCAGAGTAGAATAAGAATAAGTCTTCTTTGGAGGAATCCCAACATCCTCATCATCAATCTTTGAATCTGAAATTAGTGAAGTAGCGGATTCGGTAAATATCCCTTTTGTTGGAGCCAATTCCATTTCTGTATTTGAATTTTTCGAAGAATCTGTTTTAAAGGATCCTCTCTCCCTTTGAGGCTTGGGATTCTCTAGACAAATGTGAGTATTCCAACCACTCTCTAGACCTAGATTATTCCCAAATACTTGACTTCGGAGTTCATTCTCTTTTGAGAAATGTACAAATCGAATACAAGCTTGATCTAATTGCTCAACCAATTGAACCACGTCCATGCAAGCTTGATATTCCAAACTCACCATTCCTGCAACAAAATTAAAAATATTATTAAAATGTTACAAATAATTTATATGCAAATTCGTGCATACCTAAAAATACTTGACCATTCTGGATATCAATCAACCCTTCCAAATTATTCACCTCCTTCTCAGCACTCTTCTTCCTCGTGGGTGTATTTGAGAGGCAATCTATTGATGAGCTAATTAGCTGGCCTTCTTGACTCTTACTGAATCGATCTACATCATTCCGGATGGAGGAATAGCATAGGGCGGATTCAAGCTCAACATAAAGGGAAGCTAAATGATTTGATATCCTTGCATTTACAGGTTTATACGCAAATGCTAAGCAGATTGAAGTGAGAGATGTACGCTGATAAAATTCAAGGATAAGCCGCTTCTCTTCTTGATTAAGTGGATTTAAATCGCTCCCATCCCAGAAATCTTCACATGAATCCAGAATTAAGTCTGCAGTCCCTTGAGCCATGAGCTGAAGGCTTTGACTAAGCCGTTCCCTTACAATTAGAGATGTCATATGTGGAAATGGGAACTTGATATTCGCTCGCTTTAGTTTTAGTTTTCCAGCTTCATCGGGTTCTTTAATATGTTCGGAAAGCACAGAGTTCATTTTCAAGTTTGAATACTTGAGAAGCATTCTCTGTGAAGCCTACGAGCCGAGCAATGTCACATAAGCATCTTCGAGATTGGACGGGAACAATAAAATCTCCTCCATGCCGTTGAAATTCATAAGCTTCATAGCTTAAATGGCTATGGAACGAGGTATAAATATTCCGCTTCAAATTCTAAAGATATTAAAATATTCATTTAAGCTGAAATAGCTGTAATTGGTGCTAAAAAACGTACGCAATTCAAAAGTATATTAAGTCCAAGGGGTTTTAAATTCGGAATGTTTTTATCCCATGTGGAATCATCAAATAGAAGCTCAAGTGCATTATTAGGATCGTTAGTTAAATCCAATACTTCTTCAACAGTTTCTCGCTTTTTTGTGGTTGGATCAGTTTCAGATTTCAATAGAAAGATTTTATCCGCTGTTGGATTAGGCCATGAAAGAATGCCCTTTTTATCCACACAGCAAAATGCCTGGAAATTCAAGAATACATTCAAAATTTTTAAAAAAAATCCAATAAAATACAAAAAAGCTTACGCTTAGACTAGCCAAAACGTGTAAAAGCTTTTGTGAACGATGTAAACGATCCTCGCGTCCCTGGAAAAATGAAATGCCATACTTCTTTGTAGATTTCTGAGAATTTCATGTTGACTTCAAACTCATCGGGTAGTTTTAAATCATGTTTTTCATTGTACGTTTTATTCTAGGAAAGAAAATATATGTATACAAATTAAGATTATAGGTATTCGAATAAAAATTTACTTCGTTTGTGACATTCCATTTCCTTTTAATTTGTTCAAATAGATAATGGATCCTTGCATTCCCCAATGCATTCAGACTTAGATAAAGGAGAGGGAGAGACAAGGGTATGATTGGAAAAGAAAATGTGATTGGTTGAAGGATAATGATTTCCGAAAAAGTAATTACTCTCGAACCCAGCCAGTGTGGTAAATAAAACATTCTGAAATTTTAATTCAAAATATTAGAATTATCCTCTAAAATATGAATTTTATATACAAATACTGTACTTGATCAAAGAGAATATTGAAAGGATCATTAAAGCTGCGGGTAGAACAATGCATTCCAAAATCCGAGTCACAATCATATGTCGTTCCTTTAAAAATTATTTATTTAATTACAGAAATAATATATTAGTACATGAATATTCGCACAAACCTTAATGTAAAATGTTGAAGGCCTTTTTAAGAAATTGGCCAAAGAGGCTTCAATAAATTTCACGTAGGGAGACTCTGTACAAACTGCATAAATATTTTTCAGAGGGAGGTGAAGACGAGGACGTGGATTATTTTGGTAATCATTATTTTCATCAAAATCGCTAATAGGTTGCCCATCATTCGGTGAAAAGGTTGTACCAGCCTCTAGAATCTTTTCCTCGTTATTTAAAAGATAACATCTTGCAAGAATCTGTTGAGGATATAGAATAAGTTATTATCTCTTATTAATTAAATATTAGATAAATATTGAATGGAAATCATAATTATAAATAAACTTTTCCTAACCTTTTGAGCAGGTTGCAGGAGGATTAAATCTCCTGGTACAATCAGTGAATATGGCAGATTGACTAATTTCCGATCTCGAAAACAATACTGGAGATTGATACATGGAGAGCAGGGCATGTTTATATCAGGATAATTCTCCTCCTCCCAATGTATGTCCCTTGTAAATTCTTTGACTTCATTTAATATCTTTTCAATCTTGATTGGCAGTTCATTGAGTCTCATTTTATTATCCCAGATATGTTTATATCAGGGTAATTCTCCTCCTCCCAATGTATGTCCCTTGTAAATTCTTTGACTTCATTTAATATCTTTTCAATCTTGATTGGCAGTTCATTGAGTCTCATTTTATTATCCCAAATAATTAATCCAGCGTTAAAAATGCAGATAAAGATCATAAGGATAGCCTCGATGAGTAAATGCTCCCATCTGAAATAAAATAAAGTTTACATAATTCAATTTCGACCTAATAAAGTGATTGCAAGTAGCACAACTTACATTAATCCGTAATTAAATGCACAAAGAAAGATGATTGTCAGGCTTTCAATTATTAAGACGAGATAGGTACACCAAGATATGATTGAATAGTGACTTTTGGTCGAGAAAGAGCTTTGTAAAATGGTTCTCCAGTTGCTAAAAAAAAACAATAAAAGACTTGTCAATTCAGTAGCTAAATTGAACATTTTTGCGTAAGTTTAATTAAAAATTTACGCATGGTTCTCGCTTTTGTATTCCTCAAGTTTTGCCGAAATGCACTCAAATAGCTTCTCAAAGGCATCCTCCGTGGTCAGTCCTTGCTCCTTCATCTCATCTTATTTAAAATCCTACACAAAAAAAAAATAAAAATTCAAAAACAAAGTCAAAAACAAAACAATTAAAAATTTAATTTAAACTCAGCTGACAATCTGACAATTTGACACTTTACAAGGGTTAACATGATATTTATAGCTTACCTTTGTCTTCCCAGCAATGTCCCTCATTTGCAGACTCTCCGATCTGGGCCTTTAAGCGTTAATTAGGCGTTAATTAACCAAATTTATTTAATTGTACTCGATAAAAATGGCAAGTTTTGCAAATAATTTAAAACAATTCAACTCCCGCAAAATAATCCACCTTTTAGGACACCTCAAAAGAATAGGTTTGAATTGCAGGTGCATTACTCACAGGTGTGGCCGAACACTTTATTTTTATTTACACCGACAATAACTTTAATTTTAATTAATTAATTCTGATTAAATCAACATTATTTTAGTTCCAATTTGACCCCGGTTTGACCTCGAACAAAATGTAATCAGTTCCAATATTTACTATTGTTTACATTTGGAATTTGGAGCTGTCAAATTGTTTTGTCCAGTATTATCAAATGTCAACCTGCTGAGGAATATCTTTGTTTAAGGGTAATTGAATAATTAAATTACAATTTAAAATTGAATTAATTGTATCTTCTTCCAGCATCAAAATGCCCTTGTTTAACTTGCTCCTGTCAAGCACCTTTAATTGCAATAGTCTCGTGTCAATTTCAACAACGGACGAATGACACTGGATTCCCGTTCAATCCCAACAACCCCTTTACTCAAAATATCAACCAGCAACAGCAACAAAGGGATCCATTCAACCAGCAAAGGGATCCACTAAATCAATTTACAAATCAAAGGGATCCGAATCAGAGGGATCCATTTAATCAAAGCCCGAATCAGAGGGATCCGTTTACAAATCGGGATCCGAATCAAAGGGATCCATTTAGCAATCAGAGAGATCCCTTCAATAACCAAAATATAAACCAAAATCCCTTCAATCAATTCACAACACCCTCAACAACCCAAAGAAGCACATTCGTCAATCCAAATGACCCATTCAATCCATTTGGAAGCCGAGACCGGTTTACTACTACAACCTCAACAACTCGTGCTCCATTCATCCCTCCAGATTTCTTTAATCCAGATCGAAATCGAGATCAGCTATTCACTACAAGTACACTACGGCCTCCATTTGGTCCTGTGAATAATCCAGACCTATTTAGAAATCAATCTACATTTGGAGGAGGTTCAAGAGATCAAGATCAATTTGGAAGAGATCGAACTCCCAATCATGAATCAACCTTTTGGTCCACCTAGAACACAGGATGTGCCATTTGGAGGAAGGGATCGGGATAGAGATCCATTTGGAACGAGAGATCGAGATAGGGATGGACAGTTTGGGACAAGAGACCGTGATCGTAATCAATTTGATCCTTTCGGAGGGAATAATCAATTTACTACTTCCACTCGGGATCCTTTCAATCCATTCAATCCCTTTACAACACAAACTCCATCCCCAATTATTCCACTCAACAATCAGAACCCTTTCAATCAAAATCCATTTAATCAAATCGGCCTACGCCCTAATGAGCGCCGACCTTTTGTCACTGGGACTCGAGATTTTAATCCATTTGGAGGAGCTCTCACTCCAAATCGTTTTGATTTGGGTGATAATGCTTATTTCACCTCACAAGAGCAAGAAAAGGAATGTCCACCAGGTTGGGAAGAAAATCGAGCAAATTGTTACCGCTTTATTCGCTCTCCAATTCACAATCGGTTGGATGCTCAAAGGAATTGTCAGGCATACGGGAACGGAGCGGATTTGGTCAGTATTAATGGGTTAGAAGAACATTCTTGGCTTGTGCAACGCCTAAATGCAATTGGTATTCTAAAATCTAAGAATATTGATTTTTTATACCTAAAAATATTTTAAATATAGATCCACAACATCGAAAATGGTATATAAGTACAAGGCAAAACTCTCCTGGGAGTTGGATAAATTCTGACAACACACCTCTGGTTAATATGGACGAAGCTTTCCTCAGGGAGCAACCGCTGGTCACTCTGAATCAAAATAACAACTATCTGGCTTATAGGTCAGTTGATTAAATACATTACTTGGTCAAGTAAGCTCAATTTGATTCGATTATAGCTTTGATTACGAGAGAGGACGATGGGGGCTTCTACGAGTGACTGGGCTTGAAGATTTCCTATATATTTGCGAAATCCCACTCCAATATGTCCCCTATATTATTGTGGATGATCGGGATTTTGAATATGGGCTGGAAGTACTTGATAAAAAGAAGGTATTTATATATATTCGTAATCATATTGAAACTTTGGCTAATTTCATGGGTTTTTTAGATTCCAATGGGGCCTAAAATCATAAAACAACCCGAGGATGCAGTTTTTGATTTATCCAGGAGCCGCCTACGAACCTATATCTCATTAAGCTGCCTTGCATCAGGATGGCCAGCACCAGAATACCGATGGTACAAGGAGGAATACATGAATAATACACTCGTATCAATTCTGTTGGACCCACTAAGGAATGCTAAATACACCATGTCGGGAGGAACACTAATTATTGATACACCTAAACAGCTTGATGATCGTGGGAGTTATCACTGTGAAGCAGCAAATGAATTTGGATCAATTATTTCGGAAACTGTTTCAATTTCTTTTGGATATATTGGGGAATTTATCCTTGCTCGATCCACCGAGATTGGCCAACAATATTGGGGGAAAGCAATCTATTGTGATCCACCTCAATTTTATCCCGGAGTTCATTTCTATTGGGCTCGGAAATATTTCCCTAATTTTGTGGAAGAGGATCAACGAGTTTTCGTCTCATATGATGGAAATTTGTACATTTCTGCGGTGGATATGTCAGATCA
The DNA here is from genome assembly GCA_036507255.1 of Megalothorax incertus. Taxonomy (NCBI): domain Eukaryota; kingdom Metazoa; phylum Arthropoda; class Collembola; order Neelipleona; family Neelidae; genus Megalothorax; species Megalothorax incertus. The sequence continues at coordinate 3,903 of JAAZTK010000151.1, read as the reverse complement.
AGATACCTATAGCTGTAATGTTCAATCGACAGTTTCAGATTCTGGAAGAAATGGACCACTTTTCCAACTTCAAGTTGTATCTAATGCTAATTACCAGCAGCTCAAGTTCCCCAATAATTTCCCAAAAGTTTTCCCAGAGACTCCAGTTGCAGGGAAAGAAGTTCGATTGGAATGTGTAGCATTTGGATATCCTGTACCTTCATATAATTGGACGAGAAGAGGGTATGGACTTCCTCGAGGGATTCAGCTCTCAAATTACAACCGAGTACTCACAATTCCAAGAGTTCGAGTTGAGGATCAAGGAGAGTATATTTGTAGAGGTATGGAAAATTTAATATTTTAATTATTTTATTTCTAATTCTATTTTATATACAGCCACAAATAGTCGCCTCTCTACTGAAGGCTCTGTCACGCTAAGCATTCAAGCTCGACCTGAATTCACCATCCCCCTTCAAGATAGGCATATGGACAAGGGAGACGATCTACAATGGTAAAATAAACTAAAATACAAATTAAAAACCATTGCAAAATGCAATTCTAATTAATTGATTTAAAATTACAATAGGACTTGTGAAGCTTTTGGTATACCGGATGTATCATACCAGTGGTATCGAAATGGTCATTTGCTTTCAATGGAGACTCTGAACCCAGATCAAGTCGGCAGATATCTAGTTCAAGACAATGTACTAACTATTAAAGACCTTCATGAAGAATACGACGCAGGAATGTTTCAATGCCGTGCGAATAATTCTCTCGACGCATCTTTCTCTTCCGCTCAACTTCGGATTCTTTGTAAATCTTAATTTTTTCATTGGAATGATTTCTATTTAATTTCTTATTTTTAAAAAATATAGTGCTTCCACCTTCCTTCAAAAAGATTCCATTGGATCAAGAGATCCTTGCAGCTGAAGGAGGGAATCTAACGATAAAATGCAACCCAGAAGCAGCTCCACGGCCAGGTATAAATTTGATTTGAATACATTATGAATAAACTATTGAAATTCGTATTATTTTTAATTTTTATACAGTTTTTAAATGGAGGAAAGATGGGAATCTGATTGGTTCGGGAGGAAAGCGTCGAATCTTTCCAAATGGGGATCTCTACATAAGTCCAGTCTCTCGAGATGACGAAGGGATTTACACTTGTATCGCAGAGAATGCTCTAGGATTTGACGAGAGTTCTGGGCGTGTTTCTGTCCTTCGTGGTCCTCGTCTAATAGAAGCACCCCCAGAGAGAGGGAGGTACACTGTAGGTGGACAAATGACTTTGAGATGTCGTGCGGAAATGGATGATATCCTTGATGCTGCTTATATATGGAAACATAATGGGATCCGGGTCGATGAGATCACAAATGAACCATATCGGGTGCGAATTGATCCTCGAATTGGGTTTTTAGAAGTCTTCAATTTATCACTAGTGGATCGTGGACAATATGAATGTGAAGTCAATACATGGGTTGGAACTCTCAAATCTCTCACAATGATTGACATCAAAGGTCCACCTGGACCCCCCGGGGGTGTCACGGCATCTGATCTTACAGCGACATCTGCCAGAATTCAATGGACTGATGGTAGCTCTAATGGAGCCCTACCTTTTATGTATACAATTGAGGGGCGAACACAATGGGATACAGAATTCACAGCTCTTGCCATCAACGTAACGGTGAGTCTTACAAATTCATTATGATTAAATAGCCATTTTGAGACATTCTTATGTATTTATCAATAAATCATTAAATTGTCTCAGGTCACTGCCCTTGCTCTAGAGGCTTCTCGAATTGTTGATAATCGACAATCCTCTCTTGGAGGTCTGGGTATCAATAGAAAAGAGATTTCACTAACTGGGGTCCTTTCACCCTGGTCTACTTATGAATTCCGTATAATTGCTGCCAATGAATATGGGTATGGACCCCCCTCTGCTGGTTCTCCTACTTACAATACAGATGTTGATGTACCATTCACTTATCCTACGAATGTGGGTGGTGGTGGAGGAAAGACTGGTAGCCTTACAATAACATGGGATCCACTACCTCCAAAATTCCAAAATGGGCCTGGAATATCATACAAAATCTATTGGAGGAGGGTTAAAGAGACTGGTGAAGATGAATTTCAATCACTGGAGCTCGAGAAATGGGGAAATATTGGAATGTTTGTTGTATCCGTTCCTTCACAATATTATTACACACAATATCAAGTTATGGTACAAGCTCGGAATCAAGCTAAACCTGGGAATGGGCTGACAGGTTCATGGGGTCCAATATCTCCTCCAAGGATTATTTATTCAGCAGAGGATATGCCACAAGTTGCTCCAAGTCTCGTTACACCTCGACCATACAATTCTACAGCTATTAATTGTACTTGGACACCTGTCGAAGAGACGAGGGAAAAGATTAGGGGAGAGCTTATAGGATATAGGATCCGATATTGGTTGAAAGTGGATACGAATTTATATGATCCAGAGGCTATTAATTACCTCTCAAGATCAAAGAAACCTTGGGCTATTCTTGTGGTATGCTTAACATTTCTAATTAATTAGTAATTAGTATTCAATTAATTTAGAATTTAAATCAAGGAGTTAATGTCATATTTTCATTCACAGGGTCTTCAACCAAATACCTATTATTATGTACAAGTAATGGCGTATAATTCAGCTGGGCCTGGACCAGCTAGCGAACCACAATTTGAGAGAACATTGAAGAAAGCACCCTCGAAGCCTCCTACGGCGGTTACCGGTAAGTAACTGACTTGTATACACATAAATTTTTCCTTTTGTCCCAATAGTTTAATTTTTTATATTAATTTATTTTCAGTTCACGCGATTGATCCATCTAGGATCCGAGTCACATGGCGTTACGTTGCTCCAAGTTATTGATGAAGAAGCTATTCAGGGATATAAAGTACGGATTTGGGATGCTGATCAAGATCTCTCTACTGCCAATGACACTGCAGTTCGGATTGGTTCTCATAGGCTGGAAGTTGAGATTGGAGGACTACAGCCTGGAAAACGTAATTCTAGCTTAGGATTAATTGAATTTGAATTAAAATATTAATCTTTTTTTTATCTTGTAGAATATATCCTTCGTGTTCTTGCGTATTCTTTGGGAGGAGACGGGAAGATGAGCAGTCCTGCGAACGAGTTTATATTGGGTATGGCTGATTTTTTCCAACTTAATCGCAAGCACATTGTAGACTTGATTTGATTCTTTGAAATGAACTAATCAAGGGGATAATCGTGCTAATATTAACCTAGAGCACAGTCTATTATCTTGAAACTCTTTAAAATAATAGAGTTTTGAGAAGGCGAGCTCTGACATACGTTTTAGATGTTCATTTTATGCAAAATTATGATTTTAAAACTTATCTTTGAATTGCAGGTGATCCTGAATCATTAAGGAGTGGAATTAGTAAATGCACCGGGTCTCTCTATTTAACAATGATCATGACACTTGCGATCTTCACATTTCGAATCTTCAACGTGCAATAGGAATATATAGATCTTTTAATTTCGGAATTCCATCCAAGATATTTCCGTCCATTCCAATTTTAAAATAACTAATACGAATTACAATACTTAAAACTTATATACCTATACATATGAGAATCTCTTCAAAAAGTTCAGATCTAAGATTTTTAAATATATTTACCTAATCAACTTAACGCAGCAGCACTAGTTTTACTGCCATATAACTTAAGTGAAGCTGAGATATCGAGTACTATTTAAGAAATTAAGAGTCGAGAGTATTATAAATCCAGGCTTTCTTGTTCGCTTGGGTAGGAATGAGGGTGGTGAGTAACTTTTAACCTCCCACACTACCAACCCCTTAGACAGGCCCCTCAGTTCATGCGTAACGTTGTAAGGATAGCAAAACTTTCCCAGACGCGGCTTCTGCTTGTGGCGCCGGA